>JASCZW010017543.1:0-16881 GCA_034211315.2 Aedes japonicus | reverse complement strand
GGCGAAAGAAGTGATCGAGGTGTACAAGCGTGCGGGATTCCACATCCGGAATTGGATGTCAAGCGACGAGTAGCGTGGTCAACCAGCTGGGTGAAGCGAACCAGAAGCCTGCAAAAGCCATGCTTTCGGAAAAGGACATTGGACTTGAACGGGTATTAGGAATGGCGTGGAGACAAGATGAGGATGTCTACACCTTTCCGTTGCAGTTTGGCGAGAAGGTGCGTATGCTGCTGAAAACACCAAGATTTCGACGAAAAAGGAATGCTTCGGCTCGTCATGAGTATCTACGACCCGTTAAGACTAGTGGCGTCATTCGTAATCCACGGAAAAATTCTCATCCTAGATGTGTGACGATCCAAAACAGTCGAGTTATTAGTACGAGACACTGAAGAAGTCTGCACATTGTAGACGAAATACGCGTATCTGTCGAAGATAAGCAAAGGTAGTTGGAATTAAATAGAGATTACTAATTTTTCTTCTAATTAATAGATCCAAAACAGTTTGGGACAGCTGTATTCCCGAGGAAATTGCCACGCGCTGGACGGATTGGATCGCAGTGCTCAAGAAAATGGATGAATTGCGTATACCACGGTGTTACTTCTCAGGATAAAGGGCGATACGGTCAAAATTTGGTCAATATCAACTTGACGTATTTCTTTCAATTTTGCATTTAAAAAACCTGAACACCCCTCATTTTGAAGGTGCGTGTGTGTAGAATGTTGCTCCTATTTTGATTTTGGAATTCACTCTTCAGTTGTCAAAATGCCGTCCAAGCAAGAAGAGCAGCGTATCAAAATTTTGCTCGCGCATCGCGAAAACCCGAGCTACTCGCACGCAAAGTTGGCAAAATCGCTAAAAGTTGCCAAATCAACCGTAACAAATGTAATTAAAGTGTTTGGGGAACGTTTGTCGACAGCCAGGAAGTCTGGATCGGGGGGAAATCGAAAACCGGAAGCCGCTGAGACGACAAAGAGAGTTGCCGGTAGTTTCAAGCGAAACCCTAACCTATCTCTCTGAGATGCCGCAAATAAGCTGGGTGTATCGTCTACAACCGTGCATCGAGCCAAAAAACGAGCCGGACTATCGACTTACAAGAAGGTAGTGACTCCAAATCGCGATGATAAACAAAATACGACGGCCAAAGCGCGATCCCGGAGGCTGTACACGACGATGCTGACGAAGTTTGACTGCGTGGTAATGGACGACGAAACCTACGCCAAAGCCGAGTACAAGCAGCTTCTGGGATAAGAGTTTTATACGGCAAAGGGAAGGGGAAAGGTAGCAGATATTTTCAAGCACACGAAACTGTCAAAGTTCGCAAAGAAATATCTGGTTTGGCAAGCCATCTGTACCTGTGGCTTGAAAAGCAGCATTTTCATATCTTCCGGGACTGTCAACCAAGAAATTTACGTGAAAGAGTGTTTGAATAAACGTCTGCTGCCTTTCCTGAAGAAACACGGTTGTTCCGTACTGTTTTGGTCGGATTTGGCATCTTGCCATTACGGTAAAAAGGCCATGGGGTGGTACGCCGCCAACAACGTGCAGGTGGTTCCCAAGGACAAGAACCCTCCCAACACGCCAGAGCTCCGCCCAATTGAGAAATACTGGGCTATTGTCAAGCGGAACCTAAAGAAGACCAAAAAAAACTGCTAAGGACGAGCAGCAGTTCAAGGCAAACTGGCTTTCTGCGGCGAAGAAGGTGGACAAGGTGGCTGTACAAAATCTGATGGCAGGGGTCAAGCGTAAGGCCCGGCAATTCGGATTTGGAAAAGCGGAAGCCTAACTGAATATTTTTCCTGAATTTTATACTAATTGAACTTGAAAAAGAAATTTAATTTGATTTTTTAAATAAACGATTTCACCGATTTACACGCGTTTTCCCTTGACCAAATTTTGACCGTATCACCCTTTACGATCCAGCGAGCTTCAAAACTCTGTAGCTACACATTTTCGAGGATGCGAGTGAGCAAGCTTTCGCAGCAGTTGCATACTTCCGGATCGTAGACCAGGAACAGATAAGGGTCGCACTTGTCTCATCGAAAACGAAGGTTGCCCCACTTCGGGTACTCTCAATACCACGGTTGGAGTTGATGGCAGCATTACTTGGATCTCGTCTACGCAGAACTGTTGAGGAAAACCACAAGCTGAAGGTCCAGAAAACCTACTTCTGGAGCGATTCATCAACGGTTTGTTCGTGGATCAAATCCGACAAGCATCGATATCGTCAGTTTGTCGCTTTCAGAGTCTACGAAATATTGAGCCTTTCGAAAGTTGATGAGTGGCAGTGGATTTCGACGAAGATCAACGTTGCTGATGAAACCACCAAGTGGGGAATAGGTCCGTCGTGCAACGTGAACAGTCGCTGGTTTCAGGGTCCTGAATTCCTCTACAGCAATGGAGCAGATTAGTCGATGACTCCAGACGAAGATACGGACGAAAGTGACACGGAACTACGGGAGGCGTACGTCTTCAGCCATCATATTCGGCAGCCGATGATAGACACCAGAAGGTTTTCGCGGTTTGAGCGAATGTTGCGTTCTGTAGCATATGTTAACCATTTCGTGGACAGCCTACGCTCCATAAAGGTCAATGGATTGGCGGATTCCGCCGGCCTGACGAGTGTGGAGCTTCAAAAAGCGGAAAGTACGTTGTGGTCGATCGCTCAGTCCGAGGCGTTCCCTGAGGAAGTTGCGACCCTGAAGCAGAACTTAAATCGAAGCACTGACCAACAGAAGCAGATAGAAGTATCCAGCAGTATCGTGAAGCAGTCACCGTTCGCCGAAGAGTACGGAGTGTTACGGGTAGGCAGTAGAGCAGCAGTACATTTGGATATGGAATTGAAATTGAATAAAACAAACATGAGGGAATATTCATAGTATGCTTATTTTTACTCTCTGAAAAATTGTAGATGATTGATTAAGGGCGAATTTCGCCGAATATTTGTGTGTGTCGTGAATTGATTCTGTACACCCTTTAAGTCTATATACCCATGAATCTCCTGGTGACTTCCTTGTCTTTGGTCGCAACACTAGGGTCTGAATGTTCCAGGCGTCCGGAAAGAGTTCCCCAACGATCACCTGGTGCAGCTCTGGTGATTGCTCGGTTGGAGCAACCGTTCCTCTGGTTTTGGCCATTATTACCTAATAGGCGTCACCCCACGGATGAGTATTGGCCTTCTGACACAAGAAAGGTTTGCTTGCTGGCCTTTATCTACCTCTTTAGTGCGGCCTTCGCGGCGACTAGCGCCCCTCTACGCTCGATTCTCTCGGCGTCTGACCGCGCTCTTTGCACCCTCCGTCTTGCGTGGAGGCATGTTCTTCGGAGGTCGGCAATCGACTCCGTCCGCTAATACACCGGAGATCTTCCATTGGTCGCATCACACGCTCGTGTAAGTGCCACAATGAGTCGTTCGCCGCAAGGTTCCTGGGTTTCGCGTAAGTCTCGTTCCATCTTAAGCGCTTCTTTAAATGTCTCTACGTTAAAGTAGGATGTCATCCTTCTTCCGCACGCTGCGGGCTAATAAACTGAATGCTCCTCCTTCCACACGCTGCCTTGTATTGTGGACGATACAATAACGAACCACCAAGTAGTCGCTATTAGTGTTGCCATCATCCACCCTCCGATTATTAAGCATTGGATTGGATTGGATGTCTTTATTAAAGAGACTTTCAGCCGGAGGCTGGTTCGTCTCATGATTATCAAGCAGCCTAGGACTGCTGAAAGTTACATTGATTACCGATTCCGATCCATTTCTATTTTAGGTACACACGTTGGCTAGTTCCACATTGAGCCTCACCAAGGCCTCCAGAAGAATCTGACCCCTGGGGTTGGTAAGGCAGCTCCCCCACTCAACCACCCAAACGTTGAAGTCCCTCGCTTTTACCAACGGGTTTAGGCCAGTTAACTCAGTTGTCATACGATCGAGCACTGTTCAATCGACCATCTTGGCGGTGCGTAGCAGCTGCAGAAGAACACTACATTCACTTTTACAACCACGAAGCCTTCGTTTGTGGTAGACACAACCTCCTGAACCGGGCACTTGCCCGTCGTCCATAATCCCGCCTATTGGACCTGCCATATTGGTGAACAAGCCATTTTTAAAACGGAATTTTATAACTTGAAGACAGAGGTTGTCTTGACAGCCTCAAAATATATTCTTCAAATTTACACTCTAAAAAATAAAGCATTATTTATGGGTAAAGAAATATGCTGAGTGTAGAAATTGGTAGTAACCTGATGAAATTTTATTTTAAAATATGTTCGGTACCAAACATTGTTTTTCAGCATGTATTGAGCATGAAACACAAAAGTGTTCAGTAGGTATTCCTTAACCGTGCGGGGATTGTAGATCTTCCGTTCACCCAAAAAAAAAAAAAATCTATTGGTCACCGCTGGGGAACGATCTTCGAAGCCAGGTTTATCTTCAACATAAATGGCATAAAGGCCAAGTCCGATCAAAAGATCACACTCTCTTTCACGCGATACTTCTTGATGAAGGCGGCAACTTCTGGCAGGCACTTCACCACAAGCCCCAAAGGAAAGAACAGTGGCTTACACATGCCCTTTTCGCTGATCGTCAGCCACAGAAGTTCCTTCATCGGTAACATGGTGTTGGAGATGCATTTGAAACCAACGCCAACGGTGGGGAAGTATGGAACCTGCTCCATTTAAAGTCGTTGCACTTTAGTGTAAAGAAATTATCGACAGTCATTATGACCATGACGTCGCGCTTCGCAGAAGAGATGTTTTTCACAGCACCTTCAACTGATCTTTTTGGATGATTCCCTGTTGCTCAGAAACGACCGGTCTCGACTGACAACATACGCATAACAATGTCCATCTTTGGCCAATCCCATCAATATCCAGGTCCAAGACACGGAACGATGATGCCACGTTGATCTCGGTCTTCCTCTTCAACATTTGCTGCACTTTACGATCTTGCAACGCTGTCAGACGGCCAGTACCGTGCGATGCTTCTGCCGTCCTCCAGAAGAGAGAGGATAGTTTAAATTCCGAATAACTTTAATTGACCTCACGATGTCCAGCTTCTTCGCTCTGGGTTGGAGCAGGCAGTACGGACAAACCATCGAGCGAAGTCGCTTGACCGTTTTCGCCATGGCTGCTCTAAGTCAACTGATAACCCTCTCAGTTATTTTTTTCTTTCCATAACAGGGCTGCCAGGATTGGCGATGCGTAGTATTTACCACTAGGTGGGAGGGTAATCGTTCGAAAAAACGCTGATATACATCATTTTTTCCTAAATGTAAGCGTTACATGATTGTTTCTTCTCGAGAGCGTTAGGAAAGCAGTTAGTTTCAGTAATTTTGTATTCTTTAAATCAAACTATAGGCTTTCATTCAAAACTGTGTTGCCATAAGATTCCAGTTAAATGCCATATGGTCCCTCCCGGTCCCTCCCTGGCTGTTGCTAGAGTTTTTCTATTACTGCACCAGATATTACCGGTTGGACCTTTATCCATCATAAAACAAAACTAAAAAAGAGAAAAAAGCTTGTCTAAGCTTAAACTGTATCTTCATAAGAACTGTATAGAAAATAAGCTTTACACATATTTTTCTTCCAAAGCATATAAAAAATTATGTTTTGTTCAAGTGAATGGATTATTTTTTACTGTTCGAGATAGCACGTGAACATTTTTGATCGAACACTTTTGTTTATGTTCCGGACAAGTGTTTCATCACATTTTTTGGACGCCTTAGCCAAAATGTTTTTAAACTCCTGCATATTCTCAGCTGCTTTAACAGTCTCTTTCAAGACCTTCTTCACAATCGCCCAATAGCGTTCGATGGGCCGAAGCAGAGAGAAATTTGGCGGATTGATGTCTTTCTATACCATTTTCCGTGAGCCAATTGAGAGTTGTTTTGGCGTAATGAGCCGACGCTAAATCCGACCAAAATAGTGGAGGGATACTATGTTTCTGATATAACGGCAGCAACTTCTTCTGCAGACACTCAGATCGATAGATTTCCGCATTGATTGTTCTGGTAGGGTTAAAAAAACTGTTGACTTCATACCGCAGGAACATATTGCTTGCCATGCCAGCACTTTTCACCCAAATTCTTCAATTGAATCTACTAGGGCATAGGTTTCCTCATACATCAAAATACATGCATCTGGTCGCTGAAAAACTCTCGAAAACAATTTCCGGGCCCTTGTTGCTGCGCGTTGCTTCAGTTCTGCCAATTGTTTGGTTATTTTCTGCTTCTTGAAGGTCTTCAAGTTGTTCCGTTTCTGGATTCGTCGAATCATTCTGACGCTGTATCCTGCCTTATTGGCCAAATAATGTATTGACATTGATTTGTTCTTCCGAATTAGAGCTACCACTTTCTGATCCAGATTAGGGTAGGAATATTCGGGATTTCTGCCTCTTCCTGGCAGTTCATCCAAAGAACAGTATTCCTGATACTTGGTTATGTTTGATTTTGAACTCGCGTGATGAATTCCACAGCGCTTTGCCAATTTTCTCATAGTTAAGGCCTGTACTCGAAAAAAATGCACCAGACAAAAGTGTTCGCCATAAATTTATTTTTAGTCGGTTTTCTTGAAACTTTCAGTAAATGAACTAATACATATTGATCCTTTCCCTTAAGACCCCTTATTACATTTTGTGCAATGGTGGAGCCGACCGTTTTGGTCACTTTCATCCATTCTTTCTTCAACTCCATCTTGTTCTTAAGCACTGTGGACGATTATCGAACTTTGGCCTTCATTATGGTGCAAAATCTTTCCACCGGACGAATCTCTGGTGAATTTGGGGGGTTGGCGGATTTTGGTACAAAAACAACGTTAATGTCTCTGCATGAATCGAACGTCTATCGCACGTAATCGCAAGATGCTAGGTCCTGCCAAAATACTGTCTCGCCTCCGTGGGACCGCAGGAAGGGCAACAGTTGCTTCTGGAGGCACTCAGTGCGGTAAATTTCGCTGTTGATGGTATCCGTTGTGATGTACGGTGTACTCAGTTTACCGCATTGGCATATGGCCTGCCAGAGCATGTATTTTTTGGCGAATTTGTCCACTTTCTTCTTCTTTATGCCTTCCGGAAAATCAAACCATGATTTGACAACGTAGAACTTCAGCCCCGGTATCTGTTTTGCGTCTGCCTTGATGTAGGTTTCGTCATCGACATTGGTTTCGTTAACCACTCTCGATACAGCTTCCTTGCGCGGAATTTGGCCACCGTGTTTGGTTGATCACGCCGGTTCGGTGCCTTGCGGACCTTGAATACACTAAGCTCAGCTCGTTTCATGGTTTGCTGAACGAACCAGGCGGAACACTTTGCCTTCAGAGCCGCGTCGCGAATTGAAAGGTTCGGATTACACTTGAAACAACCCTAGTAGCACACGTGTTGCAATTCGGTTGAGAAAACATAAATATGACTTGCTAAGTCATAATCAAGTTATTAAAACTAATTATGATCGTAGTGTGCTACTTGGGAATCCAACACCTTCCGGGCCTTCACAGGGTCAGCTGTTTTCGATTTTGTTCCACTTCCAGCCCGCCGCTCGGTCGTCTCGGAATTTAACGATTTTACCACCCGAGACACAGTTTTATGGTTGATTCCCAGTTGCCTTCCGATCCATCTCATGGTCGCAGTCGGATTTTCCATGACGGCGTGCAAAATTCTCCGGCGATTATTTCTTATAAATTAGAAGAAAAATTAGTAATCTCCATTTAATTCCAACTACCTTTGCTTATCTTCGACAGATACGCGTATTTCGTCTACAATGTGCAGACTTCTTCAGTGTCTCGTACAAATAACTCGACTAGTACGAGACACTGAAGAAGTCTGCACATTGTAGACGAAATACGCGTATCTGTCGAAGATAAGCAAAGGTAGTTGGAATTAAATGGAGATTACTAATTTTTCTTCTAATTTATAGTTACAAGTATTCCACTAAACAGCTCAAACCCTCTAGGATTATTTCTTGTTTCGATGACATCTCAATAACCACTGAACCGATTGTTATGATTTTTGCACATGTAAACATTTCACAACTAACTGTATTCAGATTTTCAAGTACAGGCCTTACACGGTTATTAAGTAGCCATGTGTCGAAAGTCTTAATTTTCATGACTTTTCATGAAGAATTTAAACCTCGCAAAAAAGTAAACAAACAAAAGAGAGCAGTCAAACGCCCAGCGTGCTATGATGATCACATTAAAACCAACACAAATACACGCTTGCAACGCAAATGTACGTGGATAGCATATCTTCGATACATTTCTTATAAAGTTACTGATATAGATGGAATGGCCGACATTTGAAGTCAAAAGTGTTTACTTTGTTCTAAAATTCAACTTCAATCTAAGTCAACATCAACTTAATCACTCAACACTGAAGGAGTCTGGAAGACGCAAAAGAATTAGGACCTATCGGTCAAAGAATAAGCTTTTTCTAGTGGAATTTAAAGGAATTTGCTTGCGTATTCTAGGAATAGTAAAGCCCGGTTCAAAGTAAATTTGGACGCATTTAAGTGATCACGATTCAAGAATTGAACAACATATCAAACGATTGATCGAAACGTCAAACAAAAGGATATTTATTCAGCTTTTTCACACGAAATGTAGAAGGTTATCACATTTCACCGTTTCGAACGAACTGTCGCACTTTACTTGTGATCGATGCCATCATGATCTGCCCAGTCGCTGGTGACACTGTACCGGCGAACTTTTTCCACTTTAAACGCATTTGTTGAGCATATGTAACTTCTTTACCGCATCTTCGAAGTTTTCGCTTGAGAATTGCCCAATATTTTTCGATCGGTCTGAGCTCAGGGCAATTCGGAGGATTCATCTCTTTGGCAACGAAATTAAAGTTGATTACAGCATACCATTCTAGTACCCCAAGTAGCACACTACGGTCATTATTAGTTGTAGTTACTTGATTATAAATTTGCAAGTCATATTTACGTTTTTGAAACCAAATGGCAACAAGTGTGCTACTAGGGTACCTCATAAGAGTAGTGGCAGTTGGCTTAATCCGGCCAAAACATAACGTTGGTCTTGTGTTGCCGAATGAAGGGTTAACTCCGCCTTTACAGGCACTCTTCAATATAAACCTTCTACTTCATTGTGTGAGATGTGATGAAAACCGTTTTTTTTTGTTGGGGCGTAGAACCACTGTGTCCACTGAGTTGAACTTTTGTGGTATACCCCTTTTTGCTATACTAATTCGCATCTTAAAGCTAGATCACCATTTTTCAAGTGACCAGTCTAAGACGCGTCTTCCAGACAGGCAAAATTGAGTTTATAAAACCCACCACCTTTCCAGGATTTCAGTCCAAATTTCTTTAGGTTGCATATAGCCACTGTACAGAAATTTAAGTCTGCTCTTGTACACAGCATCACAACTGCAAAGCAGATGTTCCGAGGTTTCACGTTCCATGTTACAGAAACGACAGATATCATTCTGAACCTGACCAATGTTTTTCAAATGATATCTACTCGTGCAATGTCCGGTTACTAGGCCAGTATAGGTACAAATAACTTTCTTATTGAGCTCCAGAAGCTTTTTACTAATTGTAATATTTGGAATTATAAACCTTTTTGCTTGAGAACACTTTGTGGTGACCAACCAATTGGTCATCACCCTTTGCTCTTCCCAAGATTTTAATTCCATTTTTATGGCACATTATGATATACCGCAAAATGGTTCTGGGCCAATAAACTGTGCATTTGAACCTTGTATAGCAAAATCGTCTGCCCTTTCATTGCCTTCAATGCCACAGTGTCCCGGAACCCAGAATAAATTTACCGAGTTATCTTGGCACACCTTTCGCAATGAAAGAATGCATTCCCAGACAAGTTCGGATTTACATTTATAATTACTTAACGCTTTGAGTGCCACTTGGCTGTCTGTAAAAATACAAATATTTGCATATCTATATTTTCTCTTCAGACAAACGTTAACACATTTTATTATAGCAAAAGTCTCCGCTTGGATAACCGTTGGATAGTTTCCCATCGCCACTGAGATTTCTACCCCAGGGCCGAAGATTCCTGCTCCCGTTTTTGGTGTAATTTTTGAGCCATATGTGAAGAATTTTATGGAGCCATGACGAACAGTGGGACCTCCGACTTCCCAATCTATACGTGACGTTGAAAACCTTGGTATTAAGGCCACAACTGCGGATTTCTTGCCAAATCATTTTATAGCAAAAACAAATTTATACCTGGAAGGGACATCCCCACGACCAGTTGCCAGGTGAAATTCTCGTACGGGGATTTGTTTATAATCCATTTTGACATATGTTTCGTCATACATTAAAATAAATCCCTCAAATTTCGTCAAGACTCGTTCGTATAGTAATCGTTCTCGCTTTTTGGCAACTAAATTTTGTTTCAGAGAGCGATTCCAATGTTCACTGGCAAAAAAGAGTAATATCCTTCCCTTGAAAGGATGTTACGCACGGTGGAAAAGTTGGAATCGTATTTCTTTTCCAAATCACGAAATGTATTGAGACACCTGGGAAGCCTTTCACGTACCTCAATATCTTCCTCCTTAGCTCTTTGTCCCTAGTGCCACTTTTATGGTAGATGCGTTGGGCTCTATCCACACTCAGAGTATCCTTGTAACTTTTGAATGCAAGACACACCGTTGACTTTGGGAATTTTAACACTTTTGCTATTTTTGAGGCAGACCACGAAGGGTTCTCTAGATGTTTGCTCACAATAAATTTTCTTTTCTCAAGTTCAATGATCCATAATTTCGAGGTGCGTCGATCAATCGAAAAAACTTTTCACCAACCTCGTCAATGCAATTTCAACAAATGCCTGCCAAAAGATTTTTGTTCCAACCACCAGGGACGCGGTGGTGTATGAAACCGTGCGTCAAGATTTACTTTGAATCGAGCTTTATCAAATGTTTTTTCATATCTTATTTTTTTTATTTTTCAAAGGTGAAGTGTTCTTTAAAATCGTTTTTTTTTCAATTACAATCATTCTACAATAAAGCTCCTGAAAATATTTTTAAGAAAGTGTGTTTTTGTTTTCAAAGTGAAACAATCTGTGTTGCCAATTGGATTGACATTCTGGCACTTGAACAGATAGCAAGCAGTTTGAACTTTATTAAAATAAATGATCGGCAGTTTTTGCCAACTTTCCATCCAAGTCTGACTGGAAATAGCATTCAAATCACGCCCTTGGAATCCCTAAATTTCCCAGTATATCATTATTGTTCCCTCTAGAACAGCTCACATAATTTAGTACTTTCAACCATTGCTTCCTTTGTTCAATGTGAAATGATTTTTTTCTCTCCGAAAATCCTTGCTTGAAAAAGTACTCCTCGCAATGCCCCGGTGTAATTTTCCAGAACAATAAATGCAAAAACAAAGCAAACTATGAAATGACGAGATCCAATCTAGTAGAAATGCTTCAGCTGGACAAACCACAGTTGGTCCTGGCATAGAGAACACGGCCCAAAGTGGAGCACAAAAGTTGTAACCAGTGAGAGTGCATAAAAAGTGAGCGAAAAAAATTACCCTCCAACCGAGCGAACAAATGGACTGTCATGAATTATGAAAATGATTTAACGCTGAGCAAGCCAAGCAGAAGAGGACAAGCAGCAGATGCACGCGATGGATGGCGAAAATCGTATCATTCTCAACGTGGGAGGCATCAGGTGAGTGGTGGTTTCTTCTTTTATCAGGTTCATCTAGTTTGGTGATGATGTTTTTTTATTTCGGTCCTCATGTACAACCCAACTCAAGCACTCGTCATAACGAGTACGAAAATTTGCTTTTATTCAATGCGATGCTCTTGTGAGATTTGAAATATGACCTACATTATGATAGGCATTTGGCTCGGTGGCAGACTGACGATGGGGATGATGTGCTTTATCACCGGAGAACTTCAATCGAAGGGCAGGGCCGGGGGAAGTGTCGTACATTTTTCATTTGTCGTCTGTCACATAATTGTGAGGAGCAAATTGACTGATATGAAGACGTCGTGGTTGACGTTTGTTTCCCTACCTCGCGATCATTTTTACTTCCGGAATTTGAGGTGAATATAAATATCCCTAATGACATTCCCTCTTCCAATGGCGGTTGATAAAGGACCGCTTAAATTATTCAACAAAGCAAGTCCACGAAGTCAGCCCGGCAGTGCTTGGATTGCGTCCAACTTTTGTCATCCCGGTTCGGTCGCATGGAGGGCCTTCCAAGTTCAATTACATCATCCTGTTCTGTTGCACTTCGCAAGGCAGTGGGACAAGAAAAGCAAAGCAAAATCATCCCATTCTCGGGGCATTGTGTAACTCGTCGAGATGTTCAGCTACGATACTTTCCAAGCAAATAAGTCGTTAGCTCCGGATGGTCCCATCGCAACACCAGCACTGCTGTACTTATCAGAGCGTACTAATTGCTTCTAATTACCTTCTCAATGTCTACACCGAGAGTTGCTTCCGATGTGCTTTTTGTAGACGATGATGTCCTTTCTAAGAGGGAGAGAGAAGAATCTTCTTCGCCATGAGAAGTGCAAAAAGTTAGATCCATTCCCTAGATTGATATCAGTATAATGAACACAAGTGCTATCGAAGAAATAGGACGTTTCCTTGGGGTTTTGTCTGTTTGCCAATGACGAGTACCTGTTGGACAGAGTTTGTTCACAGCTTCTCTTCAGATGGTTGTACGCAAATTATCGATACACCTTTCTCACCCCTCCGGTAGTTTTGGGCTGTTATAATTAATTTATAGCTTTTGCGATGCGATGGTGCAGAAACGTGTAATTTGATGAACTGAGCGATCTTTATTTAATTATAAGTTGAGTTAGCAGCTATAGGGACGATATCAAGCTGATGACATTCTTCCAGTCAGTGATCTGCGAATTTAATTGAAAGCACCTACAAATTTAGCATACGTTACACTTTCACCTGGTTCCAAACTTTCATCCAATTAACAACTTTTGGGAGTTGTCGTCATTAGGCAAACTTGCAGAGACCTCACGGGTGCCGTGTCACATCCAATATAATTACTTGCCAAGTTTTGGGTAACTTTCCTTCAGATGTATACCAATACCTTAACAATTAATTGCTTTCACCTGCAGATGTGTCGGTTGGCATACATGGTGCGTGTAAGTTTCATGTGTACCTTACGTAGTCAGGTGTTGACAGACAAAGCTAAAAAGGACCAGTTGATACGCATGCACGCAATCACGTACGACAGCAACCTGCTCGTATACAAGAAGGTTGAGTTGGGATAGCAATTCAAATTAAATACAAACAACCTGGGAAATAGACGGTGTCAGACATCCAGACATACGAGGTTAGACGACGATTATCAACCGGAGCGAACATATGCTATACTTAATGCAAATTTGTTGAAAGGAGTCTGGACATAATGCCTCGTCTGCCAAATGTAATAGCGGTTTATTGCGTTCCTGTTGAACATGGAGAAGACAGCTTCATTTGTATGCTGCCATTTGTGATTAACATAGCTCAGTTCATTCGAGCATTCAACGGAGTGATAATATGTGATTATTGTTACGTCAGATTGAATATTGCGGAAAACTTAAGCCATATATTTTCCCATTGACGGTTTTCTACCTAGAGGAAAAATTAGCTCTTCCGAATCTTTATGTTATTCTTTGTCGAAGCACTCAGCGCATTTGCAGAAGGATAAAAAAGGGGAATCGTGATTCAAATGCGCCCTTGTAGCAAAACGAGATACCCCGATATTTTAGCACAATTTTTCTCAACGTTTCATAATGTTAACAAATAGTATTCATGGTTCTGTGTCGTTTCTTACAGTGCTTGTGTTCTTTGTGTATGGAAAATACAAGCATTTGCCCAACGACGATACTCAAAAAGTGTGGATGAAAAGGGCTGAGGAATTGCTTTATCTATTACGGAAAACGATCTATTTTGGGAAGTCGTTGTTCTATTTCACGCAATAAAATTCCTAAATATATCGTTACGTTACAGAAGAGCCCTTTTGGTAAAAGCCCTCTGGTAAAAAATATTTTCAGAACCAACCTATAGTTGCCATTTAAAAACAATTTCAGTGCACCCAAATATCTTTATTTGAAATTTGAAATATATTTCAAATGTCTGTAAAAGTCTCAACATAAGTAAAATGTCTGCTAAATGTTTGCATCGTCTGTAACAAAAATGAAAAGTCTGCAAGTTTACAGGCATGTCTGTAAATATGGCATCCCTGCCACCAAATCCGAAACGACACAAGTCGTTCGTTTTCTCTCTGTCTCATACACAGGGTTGCCACATGCACAGATTTATCTAGATTGACACAGATTTCTTTCAATTTATTCATACAGATATCTGTATGTAAAGATTACAGATTTTTGAGGAAAAACAAGATTTTTAAGATTTTTGTCAATTGCTCGTCCACTCAAATTTAAAATATGAGTACAGTTTAGGATCCAACTTTTTATCAATACTACTTTCGGTGTGCTGTTTTAGGCCCACAAAGCAAAATAAAACAATTGACACTGAAACTACAGTGACAAATGACAGTCTGAAAAACAGTTTGTATGTGTGCCTCCAAATGATTTCTCTTTAAATTTTTTTGAGATAATTTTTTATGAAATTTTTATAGAATTTCTTGGAGATTCTCAGACATTCCTTCTGGCGTTTCTGAAGGTATTCTTCAGACAATTTTAGGTATTCCTCCAGGGATTCTTCAGAAGTTTCTTCTGGCATAGCATCAGCATTTTTTTAAAAGTTCTTGTTATGAAATATTTAGAGGGATCCCTGATCCCTGATTTTGATGTAATTCTTAAATAAAATCCTGATTTGTTGAAAAAATCTTGGAAAAATTGTGTGCATGAATTCCATAATCTCATATATTTAATTCTTATCTTTAAAAATTGTGCAATGGGTCTTTTGTAGAAATATTTTTTTAAATTTTGTCAAGAATGTCTGCAAGGATTCTTACGTATAATACTATAATATACGTATAATATATAATCTATATAATACTTCATTTTTTTTTCACGTTTTCCGTTTCCGTTTCCGTTGAAAAGTGTTTGTATCAAAGTTCCACAAGAGATTGCTCTACAAACTTCGCAGAATTGCTTTCAGTGATTTCTACAAAAATACTGTTCTTCTTATTTAGAAGTATATATATGCATTTATTCAGAGGATTTTTGAGAAGTAAGAAAAATGTTCTTGGTTGTTATTTTTGCTATTCGAAGCATAGTTATGTCGAACGTGATTTTTTGTTAGCTTTAATATAATCTTGCAGTGTGTAAACCTATAAAAAAATTGCGTAATTAATAACCAGGTTTAGGTCGTTTACATAAAAAAGGGTTTGTGTGCTTTGGACAAGATGGGGCTTAGGTTATGATGAGATCTAACCGATCTGCCAAGAAGGTGCTGAATCGTGACTGTCCTCATTTGATAATTATCAAATGTACTTGTCAATTTTTGGCTCTTTGGCCTGCAGTTACTTGTCCTGCAGCCCTCTACTACCCAATTCCAGATGACACAGTTCTGTATCCGTCTGCCATCAGATGGCTATAGTTGGAGTCAGTTTTAAAATGGAATTTGGAATGGTTTTCGGAGCTCGTGCTCGTGTGTCGCGTTATAATCCAACTGACACAATGGTTTGGTTGTTGTCATCATGATAAGCCTGACGCAGCAACTTCTCCACTTCTTTTGTTTAGTATCAGCGGCTGGATAGTCCTGAAGAAAATGATTATATTTTTCGACTCAAGAAGTACTAGCACACCGGTCCCAAGCTCGGCCACAAGCTTAATGATTAGCCCCTAATAACGCAACTCGCACCAACACACTTTCAATTATTGTGTCAAAATAACATAGTTAATCATAACAAAGCCCAAGATACTAGTACCGAAAGGTACTGACAAGCGCAAGAATTTATAGCATGGCGCAGACTGCAAGGCATACTTCGGATCTAGGGGCTCTACAACAGTGAACGAATTTCAAATCGCTAGTTGCATATTGATTGTTTTTAATGTTGCCTCTTATCAACAAAGCGTATCTTCCAGTAAAAAGCTACGGAATTCAAGAACATGCAGTCCTGCAATTAGCTGAAGTTTCGCTGATGATGCTTCTTGCAAATTTTTGCAAGGATGATTGCCTTAAACAACTGACGGATTTAGGGGTTTCAGATTTCGAGAAACATCTTCGTAAGAAGTTGAAAATATACATCGGTGTAGCTGCAGGAGAAATGCTTGGATCCGGAACTCTCGATGGAGGTTTTTTACTCGATCTGCTATACTTTCTATACCGATTTGATTGAACAGATCATTAAACGCTTTGATCTGAACGATCCAGTTCTGACTATTGCAGTGAGCATTGACCCCAAGAAACTGAGCCCTTTGAAGGAGTTCAACTCGATTATTGAACAATATCCAAAATTCTTTGAGAGCGGTGAGGAACAGGCCAGATGGGAAGTTAGTTTTTCACTTGCTAAGAAAGTTCATTGCGAACTTTTTACTAATTCCGCATTGTTTTGAAGAAGTGGAACGAATTTTCTCGCAAAACAATCTAAATAAGTTCAAACTCCGGAGCCACCTGAGTACGGACATCATGGATGCCAAAACAGGAAAGGAGGAGTTGATCAGCTAATATAAACATCACAACAATCATAACAATGATTGATTGTTAATTCGATTCCAATATTGTTCACCTATCCTAAACATTTAGTAACCAAAACAAACACCACATGATTCATTATCATGTGATTACTGGCCTGTCAGAAGGACTTAAGTGCAATTATCGTTTTCCCCCGAGAACATGAATCGTATACTGATCTGTTTTCCTTTCAGAGCACAAAATGTAAAGTAAAGATTTTTACCAAGAATTTTGCAACTCAACACAGATAAAAAAGATTTTTTCGGCAAAAATTAAAGATGGGAACGAAAAATAATGTGGCAACCCTG
>JASCZW010017542.1:0-28579 GCA_034211315.2 Aedes japonicus | reverse complement strand
AGGCAGCATTCATTAATTATGTCACGCTTTTAGGGGGGAGGGGGTTCAGAAAACCGTGACATTTTGTGACAAACGAGGGAGGGGGTAAGCTGAATCGTGACATCACATTTTTGAAAAAAAACAAAAACAAAATGATATTCTTATGCAATATCGCCTACTACTACTATCCCTACTGTTCACGCCCCTTCGTAAACGAACAGCAACAGCAGTAATCATGCAGCACTCACACACCGCTCGCATAAACTATGCCACGCCCTGTTCTGCAACTTTCCATCGTTCTGGAACTTTCCATGTTCTGGAACTTTCCATTGTTTTGGAACTTTCCATCGTTCTGGAACTTTCCATGTTCTGGACCTTTCCATCGTTCTGGAACTTTCCATGTTCTGCAACTTTCCATTGTTCTGGAACTTTCCATGTTCTGGAACTTCTAGCAGTAGCGGCACAATATAAAAAACGGCACCGCAGTGGCGCAGTCATTCAGTCATTATATCAATTCTAAGGTGTTAAGATCAAAAGGAAAAAGCAATAAAGGATAAGTGAATAGAAGCAGTAGTTTTTCTATCAATATCTTCTGGATCCATTATCCGGTGCAACAGCCCAGTGTTATACAGTGTTGAATACAGTCCACCCTACGACTAGAGTGTTTGCTGTCAACGGCCTTGGAACCCAACCCGGCCTTTTCAGGGTAAGAAGAGTTGAATTTTCCACCCATGAGCCAAGACAGAGCACTCTGTTTTACCCGACAGTTGCTAGTTTGAGCGACACCTATTTCCTTTCCTACCGTGTTAGGACACGTTTGAGTTCTGTCGCAAGAGAGCTAGCAAGCTACTTCAAGTACCCTACGGATCCGGTGTTTGGCCCGACACCTACTATACCTAACACGTTAACTTGAAAGTACTCATTAATCGAGTCGAAAGTACGCATTTTGAAGAAAAGTGGCTTAGCTCATTATTAGGAGTATATTTTCCTCATTAATTGAGTATTCGTTACCCATTAATGATTAATTGATACTCATAAATGAGTAAGCAATACTCAGAAATGAGGAAAGTATACTCTTAATAATGAGTTAAGCCACTTTTCTTCAAAATGCGTACTTTTCGACTCATTAATGGGTACTTTCAAGTTAGAGTGAATACTATTCCGCCGTTCATGAATGACAGCTGCAGCTCATTCAGTGTGCGTCAGTGAATAAAGTCCAGTGTTTATTGGTGAAAAATTGGTTCGCGCAGTTAGTGTATTTTGGAAAATGAATCGTGGAGAACTTTTTAATACGCTGTACAATGCGTATGTAAAGGCTTACCCGGATAAGAAGAAAAGGAGTGCCAATTGATGCTACTAATTTCTGGAATGAACGGAAGGGCAATGACAACACCGCACTTGAAGAGCAAGTCAATAACAAAATAAAAGAGCTTCATGCCTTGCAGCTAAAGAAAAAAGGTAAACTTCTTCAACTATGGGGAAAGTCTATGAGTGCTCCTAAGGAATCAGCGCCGACAGTGAAACCCGCGCAACCCATCAAGGAAATTGAGTATATGGCTCAGCCGTCATCATCAAATAAACGCCCTGCACCAGTACAGGAACAACTTAAAGCTGAGCTAAATAATCTGAACTCTGAGGTAGTGCTTTGATTGACAAGAAGTCTGCTGGACTATTGACGGATGATGATCAGTCGAGACTCGAAGGGCTAAAAATTAAAAAGATCAAACTTGAAAAGAATCTCAAAATCAAGGAAGACGAGCAAGAGCGGCAGCAGAAGCATCGTGAGAAAATGAAGCAGGCTAAACAACTGTTAATTCGGGACATCCCAGAGGCTGGTAAATATGATATATTAACTAGTTTGTTTGCACAGTAGATATAAATATCAAATTTCAGGAAATTATCTTTCATTCCGAAATTCTCCTGGCTGCCCTCGTGTTGAAGAGCAGCAACCGGAGCTGCTCAAGGCAATATGCGATATCGCACTTCATGGATCTGCGGCCCACGAAAAGCGCAGTGATGAGAGCGTCAGAAGCGTTAAAACTTTAGATGAGTTGACTTCTGCAATACAAGGCAAGGGATTCAATATCAAAAGAACAGCAACATATCTGCGGTTAATCCCAAAACGAGCCAATTCCCATCAAGGTAAATGTCACGTAAATACTGTACCAGTGAAGTTGATGCGCGCAAGTAATGCAAAACACAACGATCATCCCGATGGCCGATTCTGTACAGCGACCATAAGATCATTGGAAGAACTGGCATCTGTGCTAGGGCCCAATGAAGTAGGATTTATCAGTCAGGATGATAAGGCGAGAGTGGTGATAGGCCCAACGGCTGCCAATAAGCAGTCTCCCATGCTTATGCATGTGGAGTACAAAATCACGCTTCCTGACCACGATTGGATAGTTGCAAATAAGCATAAACTAATTCCGTCCGTGTACGCTGGAATCGAAATCAAACCGAATGGTCTTGGCAAACCGGAGGCTGTTGGTTTTTCGGGCCCCACTTACATTGCAATTCGGTCAGGCAAACACGCTTCGTCAACGGCGTTTTCATGCGTTAGACATCAAGCGGCTTCTAACTCTTGAATCGTTTGATGATATTTTTAAGTTTGATGGATTGGTCAAACCAGTCCTAATCTTTACCGTCGACGGTGGACCTGATGAAAATCCGAGATATCGCAAGGTAATACAGATAGCAATACACCATTTTAAAGAGTACAACCTTGACACGCTGTTCATTGCAACGAACGCTCCGGGAAGGAGTGCTTTCAATAGAGTGGAGCGACGTATGTCACCCTTGAGTAAGGAGCTTTCTGGATTGATAATACCACACGACCAGTTTGGTAGTCATCTGGATTCCCAATTGCGTACAACTGATTCAGCTTTGGAGAAGCAAAATTTCCAGTACGCTGGTGAAGTTTTGGCAGAAGTCTGGAATGATGTGCTCATCGACGGTCATCCGACGTTGGCTGAATATATCGATCCTGATGCTTCTGAAATAGATCCGAAGTCAATTCGTGACTATGACCAACACTGGTTTGGAACTCATGTGCGAACCAGCCAATATTTACTCCAGATACGGAAAATGCACAGATAGGTAAAATTTTGAGATGCATTTGATGGTCAAATAATTGTTATATGTGCATAAATTTATATTTTTACAGGAAATGCTGCTCACCACTGCGAAGTAGCATCGATCACGTTATCTGCAATGGATTTTTGCCTCCACCAATCTCTCTGACGCAAACATCTCGAGGATTGATTGGGTCATCGAAGGACGAACCACAGCATTTCCCATCAATGTTCGTATTGAACTCATTACAAGCTCAACAGATTCTACCTAAATCGATGTCCGGATATGGAACGATTCCGTATGATCTTTACTGTCCTTCAATTAAAAACTCATTGAACGAACGAGTGTGTTCCAGCTGTGGCCTATACTTTGCATCTTTAGTCATGCTTCGCGAGCACATAAAGATGCACAAGCATACATCCGTTCAATTTCAGAGAAAATTGCGTCCGTTTAAAGTTGTGGCAAAACGTAAACAGGAATGTATGGTTGTAACCAACAAAGACAACTTCGATTGCGAATGGATAGATGACGAAGAACTTGATCTGACTGATGTGGCAGAAACCATTACGAGTGCTTTCAGCGGACGCAGATATCTTCCCGGTCATCAATGCTGACCAACATCTGCAAAACCCTTGGACTGAGGATTGAATCTATTTTTGAATGGTATTATTTGAGAATGCAATTTGATATAATATGAGGAAAGTTGAATTTGTTTCTGTATGAAATAAAAATGATTTTCTGTGACTAATATTGGCTATTTGAATAAAAAGTTTTGAGTGGGGAGGGGGGGGCTGTTAACAAAAACGTGACATAATTGCCTGGGGGGGGGTTACAAAAATTGTGACAATTTGTGACATGGGGGGAGGGGGGGGTTAATTTTCGGCCAGATTTGCGTGACATAATTAATGAATGCTGCCATAGAGGGATAGTTTTATTGAAATCCTTATTCACAAACTAGTCGGGCCTGCCGCCGTGTCTGTTTTTTTCACTTGTGTTTGCACAGAGACGACAAGGGAGAGTGCAATCGTTAACGCCCAAAGAGACGAGAGCAAATTCTAAATGAGATGTGCGGTTTTGAGCACACGACACAACTTGCACTTTCAAGTCTCTTTGAAATTTAATGTTCTGTCTCGTAGCAGCGCGTGCTGCACTCAAAGAGATTTGAGTCGCACCTTATCCCTTATTCCTTCGTGTGCTTCTCTATATTATTTGCGGTGCGACAGTGGTGTTTATTTGCTGAGTTCCATAGATATTGCCGATTACCGACGCATAAGCGGGACGAACGGTAGGGCCGAAATAAACGGTAGCCACGCTAGCGGTAGAACGCGACTAGGGGCCAAAATGCACCATGCGCATGGGAAGAAAAATGAACATATGTACATGTTACTCACGATTTTTCACCGTTTACTTGCGTTGTGGCATCGGTGGTAGTTCACTACTGCTGCTCCTAGACACGTACTGGACACGTGGTCATACTCCTACGGACTTCGAATTTACTGCTGGATCGTTGTCGCCGTTCCGGTTGTTCTCAACGACGCCTCACGCGTTGATTGTGCGACTGGCCCGATGGGGTACAACCGTCTGATCGTTGAGCGTCACCAACGATGGTACGGTGGTAACGTGCGCGCCTCGCACGCGGGTGTCACCGGTTCGAATCCGGTCGGAAGATGACGACGGATTATTTTTTCAGCATCGGTATGCTACTATGCTGCTATGCTGGTACAAGAAATCGTCTCATTGTTGTCGGCCCTGCCAAGGGCGCGGGAATTTACGTAGCTGTCCTCTCCGGCCCACGTGTACCGCCGGGACAAACTTCGCAGCTGGAGAGTGGGGTCGAAAACGGTCGCTAACTCAGGGTGTGGTGTGACGGGCCTCTCGCAACTTGCCAAGATCTGTCAGGAAAATATCACGTCGCACGACAGTTACTTACTACCTGCGGTAGAATCTATTGAGCACATCATTTACCTGTCGCATCCAAAAACCAAAGTTTACACCATAAACCGCCACCTAATGCACACCCTATGCACACTTAAGCTATTTGCCTACTTAAATGATTCGCTAACTATGAGGGAAAATGGGAAATATCTAAATAAGTAAATTGACGATTCTTCACGTTTTTTATTAAAGTTCACCTGAAGTTTCACACCACGGCGCGATAACTCTACTGGACCGATCTCGCCTCTTCCACAAGCCAGAACAAAGTGATCGATTCAAGTTCAAAGCTCCTCTGATAAACCGCGAAATTTGTGTATCTCCATCACCGGAAATACGCACACCACTTCCGCTATTTGTTAGAGAAAGCATTCCATTTCTTCGTGGGAGACGCTCTATAAAACCTGATCCCACCCGGAAGATTTACAAAAGCAAGGGGGTCAACGATACTTGAACCTAGGTTGATAGTCAAGATTCGCACATGGTAAAGTCCGTTTGGCTGACGATTTACACTCGGCGCCAGAATTGAATAAGGAACTCATTTTTCTTGTTGTATGCGAGGTGGAGCAAATGAATAAATGAACTCTAAAACTAATCGTACTCAAGATAAATGAACTATTTACAAGGGGTAGTTCAATAGGTATTCCAACATCTCCTTAATATGTACAATTTTATTAAATCTACTAAATTCTAAATTCAAATTCGTGGTACCGCCACAAAGTAGGGACTCTATCCAAGGTACTAAAACGCAGGAAACACTTTCATGCACTGAATGAAATTTGAATAGATCATTACCAGCATTTAACATTTAGTTATAAGAGAATGATGGCTGGGATCAGGAAATCATCAGATGCTAGTAAACAGCGGGCAGCAATTGCAAAAAGAGCTAACTTCAAAATAGTTATTTAGCTATTGGTTATGTTCAATACTCAATTATTTTATGAAATATTTATTATAAACCACCAGCAACTAATCTGCTAAGCACAACAAGGAACTACAACGAACCCAACCACATGGTCGGTCTGACGTGGTGCAGTTCTAGAATTTCGTTCGTTGGTTGCTCAACATTCTTTGTCATTTACTCCGGGACGCGGCGTTTAATGAATATGTTCAGCTATGTTCAGTCGAGACGCGGTAATTGAAATTTCAATCAGCACAAGAGAAAATTTGAACCAACCAAACTCTTTAGTTGGCAAACTGATTTGGTCGTCCTGAAATAAAAGCGAATTAAGATGACGGG
Source organism: Aedes japonicus (assembly GCA_034211315.2). NCBI lineage: Eukaryota > Metazoa > Arthropoda > Insecta > Diptera > Culicidae > Aedes > Aedes japonicus. The sequence goes on along the minus strand of JASCZW010017542.1, from coordinate 22,353 downwards.
GGAGTAACACGGTTCGCGATTACTTGGGCTTTCTTCAGCTCCTGGTCGTTGCGGGTGGCCATCTGCAGATGAAGTGGGATGATTGATTCTTATCTCGTGGTCACGGGCGGCTTTTTCTCGTCAACTTGTAAACTTCAGCAGCCATGGGTGCTTGCGATCGCTAACTGCGTTCCTACCACCACCGCACAGCTCAACGTCTGCCGAAACTAACTCAATGTGTGAAATACCCCTTATATAACTGTCATGGCTGCCTAAGAGACGTTCCTTACTTAAATATGAAGTCTGTGCTAAGAAAATACTGTGTATTTGGTAAATTTACTCTGAAAAAATCAATATTATAAGACATCACGTTATATTTGCGTTATTTTAAATAGTTTAATGTAAAAAATCAAAAGCTTTCATTTCTGGAATCGACGCGTAGAAATATTTCCGATCGATTTATGCAAACATTTAGAAAATATTTGGAGAAACGGCTGAGATAATAACGCTCAAAACCTGACCACATTTCGTGACGGTCGCAATAGATATTTTATTAAATTGTACCCCAATATAGAAAACAAAGACGTAGTCCTACATCAAAAAACTTGCATGTTCGACCACTTGGAGTGCCACTATCTCTAAAATGAAGTGTCCCATTCCTAAATGATCTAGTCTTTATGTACTCAGGATGCACTACTATATCTCATTATTTTCCTTATAATGCTATTGATCGAGATAAAGATGAAAACATCAACTGAAGAGAATTGAAATATTACAATTTTTCTGTAGTTTCACGGCCAATGTGTTGATGGGTTCGATATAAAAGTTCCAGGTTGTCTCCCTAGCGTGACAATCCAGCCGCAGACTGAAAGTTACGTAAATACGAAACAGCAACAACAACAACCACATACTTCTCCATAATTAGATTATGCCATTGACCATACGGTTTTTTTTTGTAATTTCACAATTAATTTGTTACTAGCAGTTTTTGTAGGGCGGGTCTTCGTGATGGCGTATGTTGTTATCATATCCGTCAAATGGAACAACTTGCAATAGGAACGCACATAACCAGTACACAAAACCTATTAACTCGTGAACATTATTCGGTTTGTTTGATCTCGTGGAAAATGAAGCAAAAAAACTAACTTATTGGTACCTGGTCAATGCACACTGCCCACATCAAAACTGCAAATTAAATTCTCGCCACGTGTCAATCCCGAGTATCACGAAGTACAGAAAAACAATAATTAATTATATTAGCACGTCATTCATTATCATGGGTCAAACCACCGAACCACCCAACGCAAGTAGTAGGTAGCACCTTTCACTTTGTCAGCAATCCCCAATCAGCAGGAAAAAAACGTAAAACGAGTAAAACAAAAATTAATTTTAATAAATTTAATAAACTTTTATTTCCATTCCATCTTGCACGGCGGCCGGACAACCTCCGGGTGGCGCTGACCGATGACTCGTTCTGCACAATGGTACCACTTGCACGTGATAAGCTCGACCGCTCGCTGCCGCTGTACAACAATTCGAACTCGGTCCGCTGGATACAACTGCAACAAAATCAGCAGCCGCACCCACAAACTCCACCGAGTCCAGCCCAACACCAGCAGCCGACAACAGCAGCAACTAGCGGCAAAGTTAATGAAAACTGTTTCATAAACATTTATAACAACTCTGTCGGGGTGAGTACGTTCAGTTGTTTTTCCTCTGTGCTGTGGCAGAGCAGCGATCTCATCATCCCGTGGAGAACCCAAATGATTCCGGGACGAGGAGAAAGTTACGTGAGAATTATTTTATTTCGCTGTGGAATTTATTGGTTGGTAGAGGAGTTTGGAAATTTCTGTATGAAAAAAAAATCATATCAACTAGACAAAAAGCAATTAATTTCCTCCTCTGCTCCAAATCCTCGCAAGCAATAAAATTCTTCCATGATAGTATATAATACTGGAAAAATGTTGGCCCAATTGAGAGTATTGAATTTTATTTGCAGATAACGGACTATCCTTATACTTTGGTAAGAAATGTGAGCTTTTTGGAAAAATGGATTTGTGATGCTCAGAGAGGATCAGTTGCTGCAGGTCTAACTTCAGTCGAAAGGAATGGAACCTGTATCGAGTACCGGTTCAGTAATCCACAGTCATGCTGGGTAAGTTGAGCAACCTGGAAGCAATTAGTATTTCTAGTGGAGCGTTACATGTTCAGTTTGTTCTTGGATGAAATTTTTGTCCTTGTTTTCAGAACAGTTTGTTATTTGCAGTTGCCGGCCTTTAGTTTTACGTATGAAAATATATAAACCCAGGAAAGTATTATGTGGACAATATTTCCATCAACTGAGGGGTGAGCATCCACGCCAAAGTCACGAGTTCATATCTCACCCAGACAAGTCTCACTACATCGAACATGGAAAACTCAGGCTACCTGTACCGTTGTATGTGCCTCGGGTCAGGAACGGAATGCTGCTAAGTGTAGTGGAGAAACATGAGGCTGGTGATTGTGCAGCCAACACACCTTACCTTACCAACCAGACTAAGGCCGGCGTGGCCTCTGCTGTACATAGAAGTGACTGCGGAGGGTCCGCAGGTCGCTTTCTACTTGATCGATCCACCTTGCTCGTTGCACGTCTCTTTTTTTTTGTACCTGACGGTTCGTTTTCGAGAACCATTTTCACAGGGCTATCGTCCGACATTCTAACGACATGCCCAGCCCATCGTTGTCGACCGATTTTTGCGATGTGTACGATGGGAGGTTCTCCCAGCAACTGGTGCAATTCGTGGTTCATTCACCTCCTCTACGTTCCGTCTTCCATATGAACTCCACCGTAGATGGTACGCAGCACCGCCCGTTCAAAGACTCCAAGGGCGTGTTGGTCCTCCACTAGCAATGTCCATGTTTCGTGGCCGTAGACAATAACCGGTCTAATTAATGTCTTGTAGATGGTCAACTTTGTGGTTCGGTGAACTTTGTTCCATCTTAGCGTCCTTCGGAGTCCAAATTAGGCACGATTGCCTGCCATGATGCGCCTTTGTATTTCTCTGCTGGTGTCATTATCGGCGGTCACCAATGAGCCCAGATACACGAATTCGTCTACTACCTCAATTTCATCACCGTCGATCTGAACTCGTGCTAGGAGGCTTCCCGTAAGCCTCTTCCCTTCATGTATTTTATTTTCAACGCATTAATCACAAGCTCAATCCTACCTGCTTCAGCATTAAGTCTGATGTACGTTTCCGCCATCGTCTCAAAGTTACGTGCTACGATATCAACGTCGTTGGCGAAGCCAAATAGTTGGACAGACTTCCTGAAGATCGTGCCACTTCTGTCTATCCCAGCTCTTCGAATCACACCCTTCAGTGCAATGTTAAACAACAAACACGACAATCCATCACCTTGCTGTAACCCTCTCCGAGATTCGAAGGGACTCGAGAGCGTCCCTGATACTCGAATGACACACATCACTCGATCCATTGTTGCTTTGATCAACCGCGTAAGTTTTTCCGGAAATCCATATTCGTGCATGATTTGCCATGGCTGGTCTCGATCGATTGTATCATACGCTGATTTGAAATCGATGGAAAGATGATGTGCGGGCACCCATGAATCCCGCTTGGTATTGCCCCACGAACTCCTTTGAAATTGGTGACAGGCGGCGGCATAATATTTAAGAGAGCATATTATTATGCTCTCGATAATTGCAGCAATCCAGCTTGTCGCCCTTTTTGTAGATGGGACACACTTTTCCCTCCATCCAATCCTCCGGTAAACATTCCTCCTCCCAAATCTTGGTAATTACCCAGTGCAGCACTTTGGTCAGTGCTTCACCACCGTATTTCAATAGCTTGCTTGGGAGTTGGTCAACACCAGCGGCTTTGTTGTTTTTCAACCGACCAATTTCCTCCTCAACTTCCTGAAGGGTTGGGGTCGGGGTCCTGTCATCTTCTGCGCGTGTTCCTAGATTTATTACTGAGCCACTTTCGTTCGCTGTAACATTACCGTTCAGGTGCTCGTCGAAGTACTGCTTCCACCTTTCAATCACCTCACACTCTCCTGTGAGAAGGTTGCCATCCAGGTCTCTGCACGTATCAGCTTGTGGTACGTAGCCTTTGCGCGAGCTGTTCAACTTCTCATAGAATTTGTGTGTGTCGTTAGCACGGTACAGTGCTTCCATTTCTTCGCGGTCTCGATCTTCCCTCTGGCGCTTTTTACTTCGAAGAATAGAATTTTGTCTGTTCCGTGCCTGTCTATACCGTTCCACATTCGCTCTCGTACGGTGTTGCAGCATTCTCGCCCGTGCTGCATTCTTCTCCTCTACTAACTGCTTGCATTTGCCATCAAACCAGTCATTTTTTCGATTCGGTGCAGAAGGACCTAGTGTCACTAATGCAGTGCTACCAATGGCGGTTCGAATATCTCTCCAGCCATCCTCAAGAGTAGCAGCACCAAGCTGCTCTTCCGTTGGTAGGGCTGCTTCAAACTGTTGCGCGTATTCCTGGGCAACTTCGGTTTCCCGTAGTAGCTCAATGTTATGTCATGGCGTCAATGTTACGTCGTGGTCTGAGTCTATATTCGCACTGCGGTAGGTCCGAACGTTGATGATATCGGAGAAGAATTTCCCGTCGATTAGAACATGGTCGATTTGATTCTTTGTTCGTTGGTCAGGTGATCTGCAAGTGGCTTAGAGGATGTTTTTATGGAGGAAGAAGGTACTTCGAACTACTAAACCACGGGAGGCCGCAAAGTTCACGCATCGTTGGCCATTATCGTGCGATACGGTATGCTAGGGCTGTTAGGCCCTATTACCGGTATGTACATTGCCTCCCGTCCTACCTGATCGTTCATGTCACCAATGAAGATTTTTACGTCCCGTTGCGGGCAGTCATCATACACTTGCTCTAGCTGCGCCAAGAACGCTTCTTTTTCGTCATCGGGTCTCCCGTCGTGTGGATAGTGTACGTTGATGATGCTGTAGTTAAAGAATCGACCCTTGATCCTCAGTTTGTACATTCTAGCGTTGATCGAAAACCATTCAATCACGCGTTCACGCATTTTGCTCAGCACTACAAAGCCGGTGCCCAGCTCGTTTGTGGTACCACAGCTCTGGTAGAAAGTAGCCGCTCGATGCCCGCTTTTCCATACCTTCTGTCCTGTCCAGCAAACCTCCTGCAGTGCTACGACTTCGAAGTTCCGTGGTTGAAGTTCGTCATAGATTATCCTATTGCAGCCAAGGAAGCAGAGCGATTTGCAGTTCCATGTTCCGAGTTTCGTAATCCTTAATTCGTCGCCTAGGTCTTAGCCGATTGTTCCGGTCCGTATTAACTTCTGTATTATTAGTACCGCTGTCAGATAACAAGTCTGACTATGACTTGGTTGAGAAGAGGATGCCTTTCAGTTTTCTGGCATGTTCCGGGGATTTGATTACTATTCTGCAGAGCAATTCTGATTCATTCCTAAATTGAAATCACAAACGTGGAGTTTATCTGAAAGAACTTCAACAGATACTGAATCAAAAACCCCCTTATATCCAAGAATACAGAAGCCATTTGCTCTTTTTTAGCAAAAGCTAACTTAATATCTGTGGAAAGCAACGCGAGACAGTCGTTCGTTCCCTTGCCCCTAAGGAAACCATATTGAGTATCTGAAAGCAGGTTGGGACGGAAGAGGATCATTTTCTCCAACAACTTTCGAATACAGGATAACATCGCGATGGGTCGACAGGAGTTGTGGTCGGACGCGGGCTTACCAGGTTTTTGAATGGCAATAACTCTCACCCGCCTCCTATCATCCGGTACAATGTTGAGTTCCAGAAACTAAATAACAGAAACAGAAAACCAGAAAGCGACGTCTGGGAGGTTCTTAAGCAAGTTGAACTTGATCCTATCAGCCCCTGGAGCCGTTCTGCCATACGAAAGGAGTGCGAGAGAGAGTTCTTCCATTGAAAACGGTTGACTGATCTCATTTATCGAATTCGTTGTTTCGCGAGAATTCATCGGTGCCGGCACAGAATCTGTACAAACTTTTCGCGCGAACTTGAGGATCCATTGGTTCGAGTACTGCTCGATCTTATTGTTCGGTTACGCAATCTTCGGTTCGGTTCGGTTACGCAATCTTCACACCGTATTCCAAAGAGTACTCATCGAAGTCTCGCGCGATAGCCCGTCCACGAATCTTCGCCAGTAACCGCGTTTCTTGGCCTTGGTGAGGCTCTTAAGTTCGCGTTCGAGAGCCGTGTATACTTCGAAGTGCTCAGGTGTTCCACGTCTACGGAAAACTTTAAACGCGTCGGACTTTTTGCGTCAAACCTCGGTGCATTGCTGATCACACCATGGAGAAGGAGGTTTCCTGCGAAATGACGTCCCTGGAACTGGTCGAGTTTGAGCTTGTCTAAGATCAGGTTGGAGAGGAAGTTATATTCTTCCTGCGGTGAAAGCCTTTCTACCGTCGTTACGGCTTCATCTATTGCTGTCCTAAACTTTGTCCAATCGATGTAACGGGTAAGATCATACGCGACGTTGATGGATTCCGACGGATTGAACCCGGTGGCAATCGAAATTTGTATTGACAAGTGATCACTACCGTGGGCATCTTAAATCACATTCCATGTGCAATCCAACGATAATGAATTTGAACAAAGTGTGAGGTCTAATCTACTGCCAACTGAGGATGGACCAGCCAAACGTGTTACTTCTCCATTGTTAAGAACTGTCATATTGAAGTTGTCACAGAGGGCATATATCAGGGGAGACCGGTTGTCATCGTACAGTTCTCGGTTAAGCGAGGCTCTAGGAGGAATATATACAGAAGCAATGCAAAGGCTTTTATTTTTAATAACAGCCTGACAAGCGACAACTTCAATACCTGGAGTTTGAGGAAAAAAGGACAAGCACTTTTTGATCCCCAAAAGTACTCCTCCTCCACGTGACTCCTCATGATCAAGACGAATTATATTGAAATCATGAAAAGGAAGATTGATTTCGGAAGAGAGCTACGTTTCACAAAGAGCAAATGCATCACTTAGAAGTTAAATCTCTCTACGAAAACAACAACAGCAAATGCATCACAACCGGAATTGTGAGCCAAAAATTTGAAAAATTCCAATTTCGGAATAAGACTTCGACAATTCCACTGCAGAACAGTGATCAAATCCCCGACCTCATTTGGAAAATTATCCATCGAAGGTTTTTCTGCTTCCGGTATGTTTTTAGCCCAAGTCTTTCTTTGGCACGCATGAGGTTACTCGACGAGGTCCCTAGTTTTTTCGCAACATCCCGAACGGAAGTCGCTGGTTTTCGCTTGTAGGCATCGCTGATCTTTTTATCGATATCCGGAGTAACAGGACCGGATTTCCGACCACTCTTCGGCGCATCTTCAAACGTACACTGTTTTCTATATTTTCGAATCGCAAATCGTAACGCTCCGAAGCTTACACCCTCTTATTAGGCCAATTTTCTCGAGGAGAGACCGCTCACCGTGCACCATCTGTGCACGATTCCTTTTTTTCCGAAGTAAGATCGCGCATTTTGATAGGTTACACAAAACTGAGCATTTTTTTGATGCTATGTCATTCAGAAATTGGCAAAAAAAAAAGGACGCAGCCAAAACCTGTTGAAATATTTCAATATATTCAAAGTGACCGTTAAACTTTTTGGAACAGTCGTTAGCATAACTTCACAAACCTGTACATGCTTTTATGAGTTTTGGTTGGGTCTAGTTAAACTGATAACTACATCTAGATCTTGACTAACTCGTGTATGAACTCTAACCACTTGATAGACAACCTCCATAAAAAAAAACGAAAGAGTAAGTTATGTCAGTGACATAACTGCAAAGTTGACCTAGGACTCCTTATTGATGTGAAGAAATTGATGTCATCGAATTAATAAATTTCTACTATATTTTATTTAGTCTAAAGAACCATGAGACCCTGACTGATGAGAACCATGAGTGCGTGTGGCTTTACTATAATACGTCTGTCGCACACGGATGCACAGCGAGAAGTGAGTGGATAGCGAAAGTAGTCACCCTTTTGTTTTATACCCACAGCATAACAAATTTTTAATGTATGTTAAAAATCAATTTCTCCGGTTTGCTGCGAATGATCGACAGCAAGTTACTACCGGCACCTTCCGGTCTTGTTTTGTCTCCCATGCCACAACCGTCTGACTGTGACGAGTGATCAAAGTCTTTCTAACTACTAGCAGACAGCTAGTGTCGAAAACTGAATTCTAATTGGTCTGTCTCGCGCACTATGTACTTGAGTTGAATAGCAATACCAAGAAAGAAGAGAGTCACGAAAATGCTGCACGAAGCAAAATTTACAAAAAGGGACGGGCCACAGTTGTAAAATCAGGCACCGGCAGCAAAACAATTTTTTTTGCACCACTCTATGTCTTCTTCTTTTTTTAACATGGATTCGTCAATTTCGTTCGTTAGTTCGTTAGTGATATACACCGGGACGCGGCGTTTAATGAATGCTATGTTCAGCCGTAACGCGGTAACAAGACAAAACTTCAACCAAACTCTTTAGTAAGCAAGCTGGTCGTCCTGAAAAGGACGGATTAAATTGACGTGGGAGAAATAGTTTGCGATTTCCCTTCTTTTTTCGTTCAACTCCTCATCGTTGTGGCTGGCCATCTGCAGGTGACGTGTGATGGCGTTGTCCATCGGCGTACTTGCCGAACACGTCTGTCGCATACGGATGCACAGTGTGAACTGATTGGTCTGTTGGTCGTTCCCACATGTTTCGCAATTGCTGACACGGTTAATGCGGCAGTATGAACCAATCAGAGCGTAGCGCAAATATGATGTCATTTTCGACCAATAGCTTTGTGCGTTCAGAAATTTGTGTGGGACGGGGAAAAGTTATTTTGAAGAAGAAGAAGACATTTGTTACTCGTTTCCTATGACCTTGCTAGGGAAAACACATTTTTCAACCTGTTGATATGCAAATTTGTATGGGAGCAAAAGAAGGTCATTTTCAAATGAAAAATTGAACTACTTATAGTAATTGAACTTCATTCAAATTTCAATACAAAACATTTGTGAGTCTCTTTGATCAAATGGTGTATGAATGAAGTCATTCTGTTAAGTCGAACGAGAGTTATAAGCGTTCAAAAACCTTTCACTTTTGCGTAACGCTCTCATTTTTCAAAATTTTGAAACGGCACCCGGTATAGAAAAGAAAAACGTAGTCCTACGTTAAAAACAAAGTTTAAGTAGAGTGATGCTCTTGAAATTTATAGACATTCACTTCCTTTCAATAGAATCTAATGACGTTTCCCTCAATAAGATATTAAACATTGTATTGGGACCACCAATCCAAGATAAAAAAAAAAAAAAGGTTCGTTCTAATGTGAACAACACAATGCATTAAATTCATTTTAATGTCGGTCCAAACAAAGCCATCCCAGACAAACCAGTTAACCAGACAATCAACATACCAAAATTAACAAACAATATATGAAGCGCATCTCAATGCACCCACACGAGTACATATGCAAATTAAATCACACGAACTAAGTTACATATTTCTGTACTGATTCGTTCCGAGCAATCCCCTGCAGCCAAAGAGTAATTTTAAATTCAATAAAACAAATAAAATCAGCATGCTAACCAGATTTTCACATATTTTCACAGCTCGATGCAAATTCCCTGAGGCGCAGTGAAGAACGGGGTACCGCTCTAATATGCAACTTCAAATTAGTAGCCATTTTGGCGGAAATAAATCCTTCCTCGAATCCGCAGAGTTGCACTTCAATAAAACGCTCTACGGCCTACTACACCATGGTTGAGCCGTACCACGATTGGATTGTGAGTGAAATTGGATATCTTTACACCGCCCCTAATACAGCCGGAGCCAATGCTTCGGTGGCAACGAGTAATTCCATGGCTCCCCAACTTAACCCAACTTCGACTGGATCCGCAGCAGCTCCTATCCCATCCTGGGGTGAACAGCAAATAGCTACTACTACTACTGGCGCCAGTTCTCCAGGTTTTGAATTTTACCCGGAAAAAATATGTTGTTTATCCTCTAACCCTAGATCGTTCTTTTTACACAGGAAAATCCAAATCCACAGCAGCGCAATCAATCAGCTCCGGAATTGTATTCAAACTTATTCTCTTTAATTTATTCATTCCATTTGCGTTCGTTTATCGATTCCATCATTGATGATGGCCACCGACGCGACGACGATGACGGCGAGGTTGCGAAAGCCATTGGAATGGAACCACATCATACGGCGCCTATTTTCCATAATCCCATCTCAGTTGGCCATGGCGGGCCACAGCCACCAATTTAACCGTTTTTTGAAACTTGTTCAATTCACGACCCACCATGTGTGGATATATGACAGTATGGTCGAGTAAACTTTTATGCCGCAGGAGGAATTGTAAACTGATCACGGATTGTACATTGTTTAGATTTCATGATGAAAAAAAAACCTATTACAGGAATATCGGCTCGTTCAACTTGAGATGTATAACTTTGAAATTAAAATTGAATAATCCACTGGGCAATTATTTGGAACAAAAACTATCCGAAATACCCAAAGGAATATGTAGGGGAATTCACCTTTTCTCGACAAGCCTAATTTTTTTTGACAAGTACATTTCTTTGTTCAGGCTAAATCGAATTAAAATAAAAAAGCCAAGTATGCTATTATAATATACATAAATGGTAATAAAAAACGAAAGGGTGAGTTATGTCAGTGACATAACTGCAAAGTTGACGTAGGACACCTTGTTGATGTGAAGAAATTGATGTCATTGAATTAATAAATTTCTACTATATTTTATTCAGTCTAAAGAACCATGAGACCTTGAGTGAGTCCCTGACTGATGAGAACCACTATTTACTATCGTTTCTCCACGAAAATTATGAAAGTCAACTCTTAATAACTCTTGAAATGGCTCTATAAAGGGCCGTTTGGAATTTTGTTATTCCCTGATCTTTAAGTGGCCCGAGGAAGTACCATTGTCGAGTATCAGGTGATGATTTGGTAGACGGTCGAATGGGTGGGCGTTGATATTGGTTCTGTTGCGTGGACAAACAAAGCATATCATATTAGTCTGTAAGTGTTTTAGGAGCATTGATACTGTGTAAGGAAATTATGGAATCCAACTCCTTAGAAACAATTAAGTGGCCCTGAAAAGGGCGTTTGGTATTTTGTTGTATGCTGTTCCAGGTGTGATCCGAGTAGTACCGGCTATCGCCGAGGGGTAGGCGATGGTTTGTTGTCGAATGGGTAGATGCTGTAATTCCGGTTCATGTTCCCCGATTTGCTGGTTTGATGGTTCGGGTGCTTCGATAGCGAGCACAGACAACATAGGTCTATGATATGAAAAATATGAACAATAACGCCTGCACTCTACACCGATATTCTTAACAAACGTTAAATCTATGCAAGAACCACCACGTGTGGTTGCTTCATTCAGAAGGTTAGCTAAAGTAAATTTAAAGTGTTTCTGCATAAAATTTATAAAATCAATATTTTCTTGTTTGGAAACATCAATATTAAAGTCTCCGGTCAACACAATTGGCGAATCTTGCACCGCATACCTGAACAACTTGCGAATCAAGAACAATTTCAAATTCTTGGCAGTTGTTCCTGGCGAAATGTACACCGCAATCAGCAGAACTTCAGTGTCCATAACTGATATCTTAGCTGCACAAATGTCCGCGAAAGTATCGACAACGCTGAACATGTCGTTATGATGTTCACTGAACTGTTGGATCTTGTGGGGAGCAGCCATAGTGGTAGCCTTGTCCTGCTGACCTACACCACCTGCTTTCACATTGCAGCGTTTGAACTGAACGATGCAGTTGTAGCCTTCAATCTCGACTATGGAGCCAAGTCTCCTTAGTTAGAGGAATTCCACGCTTGTTAAAATCCAATCTGAGGCGATATCCAACACGCACTGATCGCCAGTACACCCTCCAGGGTGCTTGCTGCGCTATCTGCGTGTGAACAGCCACTGCACAACTCCACGACTGTTGTAAGACTGAATCAAAATTTATGCTAAGAGCTGGTATGTTATGGCGTCGGATGCGATTGGACAAAAGAAGGCGGTACCAACGAAGTCAATGTGATACAAACTGCATCAAAGGGGACGAACTTTATTCATTGTGCCACAATAATTAGTCCTAATTAGTGCACGCTAGACGGATGATTATCTCAACAGAAATATGCTTCATTTGCTTTCCGCCGCCAGCAACTAATCCGTTATGCATAACTAGGAACAATGGCGAACTCCACCACATGGTCGGTATCTGATGTGTTACAGTTTGGCTCGAATTATCCTTTCTAGAATTTCGTTCGTTAATTGTTCAACGTTCTTTGTGATGTACTCCGGGACGCGGCGTTTAATGAATGCTATGATCAGCCGTGACGCGGTAACTGATTTACAAATAGCACAATATAAAATTTCTATCAAACTCTTTAATTAGTAAACTTATTTGGTCGTCCTGAAAAGGACGGATTTAGTTGACGGGGGAGAAATAGTTTGCGATTCCTCTTGGGCTTTCTTTCTTCGTTCAGCTCCTCATCGTTGCGGGACGTGGGATGATTCTGGTCTTCTGGCGGCGTTTTCCATCGGCGTTTCGCCGAACACGTCCGTCGCATACGGATGCACAGCGTGAACTGATTGGTTGGTCGTTCCCACATGTTTCATAATTGCTGGCACGGTTAATGTGGCAGTATGAACCAATCAGAGCGTAGCGCAAATATGATGTCATTTTCGACCAATAGCTTTGTTCGTTCAGAAATTTTTCTTGTAAGTTCTTTTTAATTAGTTTAAACAAATATAATGAATTATGTTAGCAACATGGATTAAGCGTTGATGTTCTACCTTTCGAATAAAATACTTATCGTAAAATTTCGGTGGGCCAGACAGGAGATATTATCGTTCAATTTCTCCAAACCCGCGTAACGCTTTCGATTTCAGAAATTTTAGAACGGCGCCCCTATACAGGAATAGAAAAGAAAGACGTAAGTCCTACGTCAAAAAAAATATGAACGAAAAGAAAGATCGGGAGTTTCGAGTAAAGGGTGGAACGGTCAAAAATTGGACAAACATGATAAAGTGCATATTGATTAGTTTATTACATAAATGATCAATCTTTATTTCTTTTTGAAGTTCATTGTCTAAAAAACAAAGGAAAATTATTTCATTTGTCTTCCGATTTTTCAAATGCGAACTGTCGTGCTTCAAATTTCACACCTGCCATCATGTTTTGTAGCACTGTTATATCCACCTTAAACCTTGATGCTGAACGTCAATTTGCCTTGACCTGTTTTTTACTTCCAACTGTTCTCTTGAGGTTTCTCTATAAAATAAAACAATGTTTTTCAATTGGGCGCAGTTCCAGCGAGTTTGGAGGATTTTTCTACTTGGGTACGATTTGCACACCATTGTCGGTATACCATTCCTGAGCCATCTTTTCGTAGTTGCTTGAAGCAAACAAAAAAAAAGGCAATAAGGGTTTTTGCAAGCATTCCTTTACATAAATATCTTGGTTGACGGTGCCAGTTATCACAAAACTTTCGCTTTTATAGACTGTTCCAGAAAGTATAAGCACACTTTCAATACATAAAAAAAGTCATGTTTTTTTATGTTTTCATAATTTTATTTGGCAAATCATATTTGTGTTTGTGTTTTATATGATATTTTATTCTAATTTAATCAAAATATTTAATCATAGCCAAGACTCCTAACTTTCCCTCGAGCATGACCCATTAGCTTCTGCACAGTGGTGCTTCCCACCATTTTGACAACTTTTGACCAATCTTTTTTAAATTTTTGGATGTCGTCCGCTGGTTTTATGAATTTTCAAAATATTGCTTTGGTTAAAGCCCAAACAGTCTCGATTGTCCGTGTCTCCGGGCAGTTCGGCGGAAACATACATTTTGACTTTTCTACCATTCTTAAGTGTCCTTTGCGTAATGACATGACGCCGAATCAGGCAAAAACACTACTTGACCTTTGTGTTGCCTAATCATCGGTAATAATCGCTTCTGGAGACATTCCTTAACGTATTTCTGAGTGTTCATCGTCTCCGTTGCGATGTACGGACTAGATGTTTTACCACACTCGCATATTGCCTGCCAAACCATAACCTTCTTACCGAATTTTTCGGTAAAAATTACCTTCTCCGTTTCGGGGATGTCCTTGTCTTCGCTTACAGTATAGATTTTTTGTCCGGGAAGCGTTTTGTAATCTAGTTTCACATACGTTTCATTATTATACACCCAGAATTTCTACACAATAACAAATCGTAGAGTTTGCGGGCCCGTGGTTTCACGGACGCAACCTGTTTTGGGTTCCTTTTGGATTTTTCTGCTTCCGGTATGTTTTTAGCCCAAGTCTTTCTTTGGCACGCATGACGTTACTCGACGAGGTCCCTAGTTTTTTCGCAACATCCCGACCGGAAGTCGCTGGTTTCCACTTGTAGGCATCCCTGATCTTTTTATCGATACCGGACTAACAGGACCAGAATTCCGACCACTCTTCGGCGCATCTTCAAACGTACACTCGTCTCTATATTTTCGAATCGCAGATCGTACCGCTCCGACGCTTACATCCTCTTGCTTGGCCAATTTTCTCAAGGAGAGTCCGCTCACAGTGCACCATTTTTGCACGATACTTTTTCGTTGTTAAGGAGTAAGTATTTGTTCGGTAACTTTGAAATTTTTTTCAGCTCAAACTTATCTTGAACCTTTCCTCTAGGCCAGTAACGACATAAAAAGTAAAGAGGTTATGGAATTTGGTTCAATATTACCAAACGGAATTTTGACAATTGATCTGCATGGAACGAAATGTCACCTTCACTAACGGAATAATCGAGCGGAATATTTTTACGAAAGGAAAAGTGACAGCTCTCAATAATTTGCGTGGAAACCTTACAAATTCCAATTTTATTTTTCGATCTTTTCAGTTGGATACTGCTGCAGGAATTTCTCTTCGATTAATTGCTTTTCGGTTTCAGTAAACAGAATTTAACATGCGTTTGGTATGGAAAAAGAAATTTCTTTCGAACACGATACCGACCTCTCTGTCTGTCTGTCTGAACCTCATAGGCTCAAAAACTACTGAACCGATCAGCGTGAAATTTTGTATGAAGATGGTTTTGGGACCGGAAAAGGTTCTTATGATGGTTTGAGACCCCTCCCTTCTCTGGAAAGGGGGGCTCCCATACAAATGAAGCACAAATTTCTGCATAACTCGAGAACTGATCAAGCAAAAGAACCCAAATTAAGCATGCGGAAGTTTTTGGAGGCAAACAATGTTTATGTGGTAGTCTGAGACCCCTTCCCTTTCTAAAAAGGGAGGCTCCCATACAAATGAAACAGAATTTTCGGCGTATCTCAAGAACTAATCAATGGGTGGTTTTCTGGAGAAATTTTTTTTCTATGGTGGTTTGAGAACCCTCCCCTCTCGTAGAAGGGGTGTTGTCATACAAATGAAACTAAAATTTCTTCATATCTCTAGATATAATAAAGCAAATGGAACCACATTTGGCATGTGGGGATTTTAAAGGCAATGATTGTTTCTACGATAGTATGAGACCCCTCCTCTCTCTCTGGTAGGGGGGGGGGGTCCCATATAAATGAAACAAAAGTTTCTATGTAACTCGAGAACTAATCAAATGGAACCAAATTTGGCAGGTAGAGATTTTTGAAGGCAAGAAATTTTTCTAAGGTGACTCGACACCCCTCCGCCCTCTGTAAGAGGGGGGCTCTCATACAAATGAAACACACATTTGTGCATAACTCGAGAACTAATCAAGCATATGGAACCTATAGAGGTTTGAGACTCCTCTGCCATCTGGAAGGGCCCAAAGGGCGGGGGGGTTCCATACAAATGAAACACAAATTTCTGAATAACTCGAGAACTTATCAAGTTAATGGAACCAAACTTGGCGTGTGGAGTTTTTCGAAGGCATGAAATGTTTCTATTGTAGTTTGAGACTCCTCCGCTCACTGAAAGAGGGGTCTCTAATATATATGAAACACGAATTTCTGCATAGCTCAAGAACAAATCAAACAAATGAAACCAAATTTGGCATATGGAGGTTTTTGAAGGAAACAAATGTTTCTAAGGTGGTTTGAGACCCCTCCGTCTCTGAAAGGGGAGACTTCCATAAAAATGAAACATAATTTTTAGCATAACTCAAGAGCCAATGAAGCAAATGAAACCAAATTTAGCATGTTGAGGTTTTTGGAGGCAAGAAATGTTTCTGTGGAAGTTCAATACCCTTCCCCATTTTGAAGGGGGGGGGGGGTCGCTCCCATGCAAATTTCTGCATATTTGAAGAACTAATCAAGTAAATCAAACCACTCTTAGCATATGGGGGTTTTTGGAGGCTAGATTTCTATATGCATACAAATAAATTTCTGTCTGTCTGTCTGTTTGTCAGACCCTTATAGACTCGGAAAGTTCTGAACCGACCAGCGTGAAAATTTATATGAAGGGGTTTTTGGGGCTGAAGAAGGTTCTTATGATTGTTTGAGACCCCTACTCTCTCAGGAAGGGAGGCTCTCATACAAATGAGACGCAAATTACTTCATAACTCGAGAACTAAACAAGCAAATCGGATCAAATTTGGCATGTGGGGGGTTTTGAAGGCAAAAAAAAAATAAAGATGCCAGTTATATTAAATTTCCCTTCATTTAGTAGCAAGCGAAGCAGCGCACGCACCGGACGCAGCTATTATATGTATAACAATCAATTTCTGTCTGTCTGAACCTTATAGAATCGAAAACTACTGAACCGATCGGCGTGAAATTTTGCGTGGAGGGGTTTTTGAGGCCGGAGAAGGTTCTTATGATAGTCTGGAACCCCTCGCATATCTGGAAGGGGGAGGCTGCCAAACGAATGAAACACACATTTCTGCATAACTCGAGAACTAATCAAGCAAAGGAAACCAAATTTTGCATGTGGGAGTTTTTGGAGGCAAGATATGTTTCTATGGTTTCTTGAGACCCCGCCACCCTCTGGAAAGGGGGGCTCCCATACAAATGAAACACAAATTTCAACCAAACATGAGAACTATCCCTACTGCCATGGAAATTTGTAAGCAGGCATTTATGGTTTGGAAAAGGATCCTATGATAGTTCGAGACCCCTCCCGCCTCTAACCAGGGGGGCTCCCATGCAAATGAAAAACAAATTTCTGCATAACTCGAAAACTAATCATGCAAATGGAACCAAATTTGGTATAGGCGAGTTTTTGAAGGCAAGAAATATTTTTATGGTAGTTTGAAGCCCCTCCTCTCTCTGAAAAGCGGGGGTCCCCATACAAATGAAACACAAATTTCAAACAAACATGACAACTATGCCTACTGCTATGCAAATTTGTATGCAGTATGTCCGGAAAAGGATCTTATGATAGTTTGAGATCCCTCCCACCTCTAGAAAGAGGGGCTCCCAAACGAATGAAACAAAAGTTTCTGCATAACTCGAGAACTAGAACATCATCACACCACAACTCGAGAACTAATCAAGCAAGTGGAACCAAATTTGGCATGTGAAGGTTTTTGAAGGCAAGAAATGTTTCTACGTTGGTTTGAGACCTCTCTCCTCTTTAGAAGGGGGGGGGGTCATACAAATGAAACGCAAATTTGAACCAAACATGAGAATTATCCCCACTGGTATGAAATTTTTTATGCTGGGATTTTTGGAGTCGGCGAAGGTCCTTATGATGGTTTGAGACTCCTCCCTCATCTGGAAGGGGATGCTCCCACACCAATGAAACACAAATTGCCACATCACTCGAGCACTAATCAAGCAAATGGAACCAAATTTGGTATGTGAGGGTTTTTAAAGGCAAGAAATGTTTCTATGGAAGTTTGAGACTCCTCCCCTTCCTGGTAGGGGTGGGTTCTCATGAAAATGAGACAGAAATGTCAACGAAACATGAGAATTATACCTACTGTTATGAAAATGTATATGTAGAAGTTGTTGAGGCCAGAGAAGGTTCTTTTGATGGTTCAAAGCTCTTCTCCCGTCTGGAAGGCGGGGCGGTCTACACATATGAATCACAAATTTATGCAAAACTCAAATACTAATCAAGCAAATGGAACCAAATTTGGCATGTGGGGAGTTTTAGACAAGATTTTTTTCTAAGGTGGTTTGAGACCTCATCTCTCTGGTGGGAGAGGGGGTGGCCTCTCAAACAAACGAAACAGAAATTGGAACCAAACATGAGAATTATCCATACAACTTAAACTCAAAATGTGTATTTCTCGGGTAAGAAGCATGTACTGATAGAAGTTTGACCCCTGCTTAGCCAAGAATGGGGGATGCTTGAGTTACTCTCAGTGCTACATTATGCACAAGAAGTTGATCAAAGGTTATGCAAGGGAAAATTACATTCAAACTGACAGGATACGGCTTCGTTTGATGATACATTTTTTTGTCAATGAAATGCTTCTACGCAGAAAGAAAGACCTATAGAAACTACCGATCCAAAAGTTTAATTAAAAACATAAATCTTTGTTTTTTTCAGCAATTACATTAGTAAACCGAACTTTTTTAACCAGATGCATTCACAAAAAAAAAACATAAACGAGCAGGTTCTATTGAATTTTCATTCATTTAGTTGCATGCGTAGCAAGGCTCGCACCGGGTTCAGCTAGTAAATAAATAAATAAGAAATAATTAATGCTTATCCAATTTTTATTTTTTATCGTTTGCCGTTTTGCCTCTCAAAACATAATGTTTTATGATCGAACGAAAATCGTTTTTATCCATATTCAACATGATGCCAAACATCTCAACAACAATCAGCTGTCATAACAAAACTAAGGGCAGTATCGCACTGAAATTTGAATATCTGAATATGAAAGAACTACAAGGCACTATAACCTTTTTTTGCAGTAGCATTGCATTTTGGCGGTCAAGGAGGGCACTGTTCACCCCACCTAGTATTTACGTGTGATGACTCGACTCATGTCCAATCATTATCATGTATACAAGGTTGAATGTGGACAAGGTTACCAGGACGCAGATCAGGTTGTATGGTTTTTTGCTGAGCATCGTGGAGTCAGATCTAAGCTTTATGATTCCATATTCCCTTCATGCTCAGTACATTAGTCGGCCGAATTGAAGCTATAAAACGGAAGTTCATTAGATTCGCCTTACGCTTACGGAATGACCCACAGCTTTTGTGCAAACCAAATAAAACTCCCAAGTAACAAGTTTGGTTTTATAAGGGTTCTGAAGAGCATGAATTAGACTTCAAGAATGCTATAAAACCATGATAAAACCAGCAATGTTCCTTGGGCTCCTTGGTCATGATCTCATCAATGAACTCACATTATCCAACGCCGGATTCAGCATTAGATTCCCACACCATGATTGTACCTGCAGAAAAAAAATTCATGCTCAGTTGGTTGAAAAATGAATGTTAGTAAAGTAATTCAATACCGCCATGCTTAACTGTAGGCCCCAAGCACTCATTTTTCAAACTTTCACCTGTTTGCAGCCATTTTCTTCGGATACCATCTGACCCAAATAGCATTACATTCGTCTCGTCTGACCAAGTCATCTTATTCCAGTAATCACTGGTCCATGACATGTAGTCGTTTTGGATATTTTTTGTAGACAACCATGGCTTCTTAAGTGCTACACTTCCCTTAAGATCTTTCTTATGAAAACGATTTTGTACGGATTTTGATGTAAAGATTGGACTGGGAAAAAGTGCGACACCTTGTTTTGGGTGTAACTTCTTATCGCGTTGGTAAAAATTAATTAAATTTTCGGTAATACTAGTTTAGAGTGTAATGTTTGTGTGTGCAAAATTTTATTACGATTTGTCGAGTAGTTTTCAAGATGCATTCGAAACCACCATTCTACCGTGTCCCGCGTTGTGGAGACGAAGACCATCGAGCAAGGCGCTGGAAGCGGCCGAAAACCGAAAACGGTATACCCAAAGAAGGCGCGGAAGACAAGGCAGTACTTTAAGAATAACCCGAACCTTTCCACCCTAGACGTGGCCAAAAAGGTCAATTCGTCAAAGTGGTTCGTCCAGCAGACCATGAAGCGAGCTGAACTACGTGTTTTTAAGATCAGGAAGGCGCCAAACCGGACTGACAAGCAAAACACGGTGGCCAAATTGCGTGCGCGGAAGCTGTACCGTGAGTGGCTGGTCAAGCCAGGCTGTCTCGTCACGGACGACGAGACATATATCAAGGCGGACATCAAACAGATCCCCGGCCTCGAGTTTTTTGTCGATATGTCCCGCATGGAGGTTCCGGAAAAGTTCCGGAAGAGAAAGATGGACAAATTCGCGAAGAAGTACCTGTTGTGGCAGGCGATCTGCGAGTGCGGACGGTACAGCAAGTCGTTCGTTACAACCGGCACCATAAACAGGCAGTTTTGTCGAGAGGAATGCTTGCAGAAGCGCTTGCAGAAGCGCTTGCTGTCCTTCATCTGCTCTCACCGTGGTCGCACACTGTTCTGGCCGGATCTCACTTCGTGCCATTACGCCAAGCCTGTAATGGATTGGTACGAAGCGAAGGGCGTTAATGTGGTCCCGAAGGAGGCGGACCCGCCAAATACACATTTGTCCGATCGAAAAGTTTTGGGCGATAATGAAGAAGAAGTTGAAGAAAAGCGGAAAAAACATTCAAAACCGATGAAGCTTTGAGGAAAAACTGGGAGAAATTGTGCAAGGAAGATGGACAAAGCCTCGCCCAAGATCTCATGAGCAGTGTTAAGAGAAATGTACGAGCATTAAGCTTGGGGAGGAAATACAATATATATTCAGTCTTCATTATTCTACACTACAGTGTGATTATTATAACCCTCTGTTCAGGACCACTGCGACCAGTAATTTGATCTGTTGTAGCGATTTTCTTCATCACGATTAAGAAATGATGACTTCGGTGTTTGTACAGGTGTTGTTAGTGATGCCATTACTTGTTTTGTTCGCAATGATTCGGTTTTTATTGAATGCTATTTAAAACCTTTATGAGTGAGAGCACTCTTCTAAGGCGCGCCCCTTTATCAGACTAACCACGTTTTCCTTATGCTAAGCTCATCCTCGGTCACTCAATCCGAGTATTGGCACTTTTCACAAGACATAAAATATAATAAGGACTAAAAAATAATCCTTTGACTACAAAAAATAAACAAATATGTTCGCTAGTTTGAATTCATTCGAACTAGGTTTCGCTGGTAGATCTGATACCACATAACGCACTACGAAAAGTTGCGGGTCAAAGTGTGATAGAACCTACCTATTAGAACACATTCAATTAAAATCCTTGAAAATGAGCCCACTAATCGGTAAAACAGCACAACAATTTTTATGGGACAAACATGTTTCAGACACTACTCTCTGTCCTCCTATCCGATTAGTGGACAAAAAAAAAAGTTTTAACCAACAGCCACACACTCACCGCAGACTTTCATAAATATCGGATCCGTATGGTTCAAACTACCGCTTTCCGCACTTTCCCAAACCTTTTGTAGATGGTCGGTATAGATTCGAGAATCGATGCAGCAGTAGAAAAAGCAGCAATCGAAGCATAAAAACGTGACCTCCCGTCACGTCCTGGTGCATCTCCCGTCCCCCTCGCCCCATCACGCCTGACGACTCGATTAATGAAATTTTAATTTACCGACCCAGGTATATATTGCTCGCACATTCGCCCGACGAAGTTGTGCGTTCCTGGTTGAATAATTAACACCAGGCCATCGCGCCATTTTTTTTTTTTAAATTGCCATCCGAAGTATAACTTTCATCACAACGCTAGATTGGCCAATTTTTCATACCACATCCCAAGCTGTGTCAAGTGGAAAACAGTTTATTAGATTATGATTGAATTTTCGGTACCATGTTTATTTATGACAGCATATGTGTTCATAATTATTAATCGAAAGCAGACTTCAATGGTTATGAATTATTGAAAAAAATAGCACAAAAATGAAAGGGGACGTTTTGAATATAATGCATTGAGAATTCCTGGAAGATATTTCAACAGTAAATTCAATATCCATGAGAACTAATAATAGATGAAGCATGCTGGTGTTAGCAAATCTGATCTGAGATACTGGCGTACACTCATTTGTGTTATAATATGCACCCCTTTGAAACATGTACCTAGAAATAGAATGGCGTCATCGAGCTTAAAGCTTGCTCGAGCTAAAATTCCCACAGATGGCTGTTTGAGAAATGTGGTATAAAAAGCCAAGCAAGATTGAAGCTTTAAGTACATGTTGGTGGGTAAACTTTCATCAAACAGTGCCAATTTATTCCTTGCATTTAATGCTTATATTATTTGAAGATAAAGTGCACAAACATTATCTTCAATTCAACATTTTGGAGGATGTTGAGATGTGTCGTGACGAAAAATATGAATAGGAAAAT
>JASCZW010017541.1:0-16887 GCA_034211315.2 Aedes japonicus | reverse complement strand
CAGCAAATTGGTCTGGATATGCCTGATGAAAATAAATTTTGGAGCATTTTCAAAATGATGAGAAAAAAAATAAAAATACAACGTCTTGAAGGAATTTTCATCATGTTTCAAATATTGAGTACATTTTCAAATGGACGTAAGTAACAATTGGACGAAAATGAAAAAATCAGCATTGAACTGTTTTGAGTTTATTTATATTCCTATTTGAAAACCGGACATGTTTATCCCAATTAAATACCACTGACTTACAGATTGGTAAAAGATATTACATCACTGTGCTTAAAAATTACAATAGGAGTGAAAATTCAAGTTTCATTTAGGAAAATGTCTCTTACAACGATCTGCAATACAAAAAGATAATACGTCATTTTGATAAGTCAGTATGATAGATGGCATGTTACTTGCGTCAAAATGATAAGTCATTCTGCGAATGACAATGTTGATACGTCGAAATGATATGTCGAGTTGTCGTATTTCATACAGATACGTCGAACTTTTCAAAACGACGTATTATTTTTTCTACAACAAAACAATCTTTGCTAAAAAATATCAATTTTTACTACAAATAATCTAAATTTTTAACCTTGTGGTAAGAAGACTTTTACAAGCGCTACGTCAAGGGGCATTCAAATGATATAACAATGATTCGCATGTTACTTTTCAACCCAAGCGGCGTATCTACATTATTCCCAAAAAGTGCAAAAGTGATTTTACACCGTTTTGTAAAAAGTTAATTTAAACTTTCTTAAATAATCCATCAAAAAATGCAACATATATGGGCATATAAACATGATTTTTTAATAACATGCCATGAATAACGCGTTTGTTTACATTTGGTGACTTACGTCTTTTTGAAAAAGTACTGGAGCAATGTTATTTTAACACCCCGTTCACACTACAACTTATATTACGTGATATGGACTATCTTGATATCACCATCTATACATCTAGTTTTCACTGGAAACAATGGGCATGGCATTTGTAATCAAGATACTCTAGTTATATCACGTAATATAGGGGCCAATTATAAAAGTCGAGTTGACTGTCACTTTGCTCGACAAGTCTGTTTTGATATTCCAGATGTCGAGATAGATAGAAAGTAACATTTGTAAACAATGACTTCTAGCGTATTGTTCTGGGACCTGCACAACCAAAATAGCACCAGAAACAGATACAGGGAGTTATTACCTTCTCGTTTGTAGTAGATATAGATGTTTGCAACCTGGCATTTCCATGAAATTTACGTTTTAAGTCATTGTTTACAATTGTTACTTTCGACCTTTTAAAGATTTTGTCTAGAAATGTTGTTGACAAGTCAATCGACCGCTCGAAAACTACACTCCCGCTTAACTTTACTCAATTTTTGAGTACAATTGTATGCTATCTCTTTTTCTCTCACGGAAATGTTACTTAATTTTCGTTAAAAAGTGGATCAACTCAATTTTTGAGTAGATCCACTTTTTACGAAAATTTTAGAAACATTTCTGTGAGAGAAAAAGAGATAGCATACAATTATACTCAAAAATTGAGTAAAGTGCAGCGGGAGTATAGTAACTGATCTGTCACATTTTGACGAGTAAGAGTTGGTTGTGATACGCGTTTTTCATCGGTTAGTGGCAATTGGCTGAACAAGGTAAGAAATACAATGAGGGTTATTCCGAGAGTCGAAGTGACGTTTGTCACTTGGTGAAGTGAGAAGAGTCACCTGCAGTGACGTGACTCTTCTGGGTAAATCAAATGGAGAGTCACGTCAATGCAGGTGACTCTTCTCACTTCACCAAGTGACAAACGTCACTTCGACTCAGGGATGCCAGATATTTTTTATCAAATGTCTGTGATAAAAATTTGAAATGTCTGGGAATGTCTATAAAAGTCTGTTAATTTTTTTTGAAAGAAAATTAGACTTCTTTCAACGAAAAGACGTAATAAGAGAGTTATGTCATTATCGCTATTTGTGTGATTATGTAAACATGTCTGCATCTATTTCTTGGATTGTATGCAAGCTTACACTATTGTTTCATATTTTTAAAGTGACCCGGAAGCTTGAAGCATTCTTATAGATGACACAATTTTCCATAGTTTTTTTCCCCCTGTAACGCTTATTCAGTTTTGTATTTAAAATCAAAATTTAGTTTTCATTTGATAAATTCAACAGACTTTTTTTTATTCAACAATAACCATTGATGGTGTGTACCATATTTTAATATGGTGTCATCATAACTCATGATCAGCAATATCATTATGGTCATATGAATGATTTTTGTATAGACTGCTTCTTCGGTTAGTCAGTGATTATCTCTTAAATTTCAGGGAAACTCTCTCCTGATCTTCTGCAAGGCTCTTTGCTTTATTCTGGGAAGTTTCCTCCTGAACTTCGGGCAAAATTTCTCATGAACTTCTTGGCAGTCACTCCTTATTTTCTTCGAAATTCACATTTAAGAACCCAACCTTACCTTCCAGAAACATTTGGTATTTTTTTTCTTGAACATAGTTACTTTTTAAACTTCTGATAAGTCCCATTTTGAACTACGAGGAAAGTTTCTGAAAAACTTTGAGAAAATACTCTTCAGAATTTCTTGGAAAATCTTCTTAAGTTGTTAGAAATTTCTTCCTGAACTTCTGAGAAGTTCTTTTCTGAATTGCCGAAATAATCTCTTCTGAACTTCAGAGAGTATTGTCCTGAACTACAGGGAAGTTTGTTCCTGCATTTCTGAGAAATTCCTGCTTGAACTACTAGAAAGATCCCCCTATACTTCTGGAAAACTTCTTCCTGATTTTATCAAAAGAATCTACCATAACTTCAAATATTTTGTGAACTTCGAGCAGTTCTCATTTTGAAATGCTGGAATGTTTGATTCGGAACTTTAGAGAAGCTCTCTAGCACTTCTGGGTAGTTCCAACTGAACTTTTGGTCTCTTCGCAACTTCTGAAAAGTCCTTTTGTGAACTTCTGAGGAGTTCTTTACTGATTTTTTTGAAAAATTCCTTCTTGACCCTACAGGTAGTTCCCTCTTTGGTAGGTTTCTTCCTGAAATTCGGGGAAGTTTTTTCTTGAGGTTATTCTTTCCAAACTTCTGATTGGTCTCATCCCAAAATTTTAAGGAAAATTCACTTAAATTTGTTCTTGAAGTTTCTTGATGGACTTCTGAGAAGTCTCCTTCTGAACTTTTGGAAGTTTTCTCGAGAACTTTGGGGAAGTTTGATCCAAAACTATTGGGAAATTCGTGCTCAAATTAGAAGGAAGCAGCTCCACTGCTACTGGAAAGTTTCATTCTTTTCTTTCTAAAGAATTTTGAGAAATCCTTATTATGAAATGCAGAATGTTCTCCTCTGAGCTTTGGAAAGGCTGCTAAGCACTTCTAGGAAGTTCCAACTAACATTTCGAGAAGTTTCTTTCGAAACTTCTTGGAAGTTATTTCCTGAACTTGAGAGAAGTTCTTTCCTCAACTTCTATGACGCATCGTCCTGAGGATTTTTTTCCCAGTTTTTTTGAGAAATTAAAGGTAGTGCTCTTCTTGGTTAGATCCCGTCTGAAATTTGGGGAAGTTTTTTTTTCTGAACTTCTGGGAAGTTCAATCTTGAACTTCTGGGAAGAACTCCAAAACCTCTGAAAAATTCCAAACTTCAGAAAAGTCCTCTCATCTCCACTTCTTCCTGAAGCTCTGATAAGTCCTCTCCTGGTTCTTGGGGAAGTTCTGTCTTGAAATTCTGGTAAGTATAATCTTGAACTTCGGTAATGAATTTTTGAAGGTTCTTCTTGCATGAACTGCTTGCTCCCAATACTTCTGAGAAGTTTTTACCTGACCATAGGAGAATTTGTTTTTTCGAGGAAGTCTCTAAGTTTCTCAAATATGATTTGTATTGTTGTGAACTTTTCGTTGTGACTTAATAGCAAAGGACCAATATTACCAACGCTTTGACAGTAATTTTTCGCATGGGTTTGAACACGCGTGGGATTGAACACAACCATAAGTAGGGACTCCATGTTACCCTCGGAAAGGGCCTATATAATACTTATCTCCGGGCCCATTGTGTCTCCAAGTGGCCCACCGCTTTCGTTTCTTCAATGATTTCTACTTTAAATGATAAATACCTACGATATTTTAAAACATTTCATCAAAGCTTCTTACCGTATCTACTATACTGCTTCAAAATACTATACTGCGTACTACGTACGTTTTAAATCCGAACTTCGTAGAATGCCTTTATTTGAAATTTAAAAAAATATTTCAAATGTCTGTAAAAGTCTGCAACATAAATAAAATGTCTGCTAAATGTCTGCATCGTTAAAAAGTCTGCAATAAAAATGAAAAGTCTGTAAGTTTACAGACATGTCTGTGCATATGGCATCCCTGCTTCGACTCTCGGAATAACCCTCAATAAGTAATTTTTTTTTTTTTTTTAAGGTGAGCCACCATAAGAACAAGTTGCTTCTAGCAAAAAAAAAGACCTATCCTATTTAAAACAACGAATCCAATTATCGGCAGTTCGAATGGCTCATCGAACTGATTAAAACTAATGTGGACATCGAAAGAGACGTTTGTGGTGTGGAGCCAGCATAACTAATGTTAACCAGAAGGGGTAGAAAACTAACCTAGAACTCAATTCATTGAGATTCGCCTAATGAATCGGAATTAGGATGCGCCTTGGTTCAGAATAAAAAAAGGAAAATTTAATTTTCTTGTTTCAATACTATAACTTTTTTGATCCTAACATTGGCTCTCAAGCCCAGTCGGTGGCTGCGCGGAGATTAAGAACAACTGTAAAACTTGATGAACTTCTTAAATAAATTTTAGACTCTGACTATTTTTTTGTAAAGTGCTTCTGAGCGCATGCTTTTAGTACATTTTCACTTGGAATTAGGAAATTTACCCTCAAGTTAAGCGGTTTATGGAATTACTTCTAGATTTTTAGAAGTGTAAAAAGAAATTATTCAGAATTTAGGACACATCCTAAAAAGTTCAGAAACAGTCTTCCCAAACTTCCAGAAGATAAATTTAAAAAGTTTTGGAAGAGATTTCCTCGAATAAAACACTTCTGTGAAGATCAAGCTAAATCTACTCAACAGTATATGAAGCAAATCTTAGTAGTTCAAGAAGGAACATCCCAATATATGCAGGACAATACATCCACGAATTTCAAGATCTGAGTTTCCAAAAGTTTGGGAAAGAACTTATCCGAAAATAAGGAGAGGGCTTATCAGAACTTCAAGTAGAATATAAGTGAACAGGATTTCCTAGAAGTTTTGAACTTTCCAGAGGTTCTGGAGTTCTTCCTAGAAATTTAAGATGGAACTTCTAAGAAGTTCAGGAGGATACTAACCAGCGCACAGTGGGCTAGAACTGATGAAAACTAAGAAAAAATCAGTAAGTTTTGTCACTTTTAAGCGCGGCTTGCAAATAAGGCCATTTACGCTTGGAAATTGTCTAGGAACTAGTTTCAATCAGCGCACGATTATGGTTGTGGAGTTATAGAGCTTACTTTACCCCACTTTCCCTTATATTCTTGAATAATTTATAGACATCTTTGAACTAAAAGTCTCAAGATCAACCAAATACTACAAGTTCCATGTAAAATTTCCTGAAGAATCGAGTAGAGGTTTTTTCAGCCACCGCACGGTTCTGTGAACGAAGATATGGCTGGTTTTACCCCTCTTCCCCTTGTATTTTTGAATAGTTTATTGATATTTTTGCTCGGAGTGGCTCAAGATCAACCAAATAAGACTAGTCCTCTGAAAAATCGAATAGAATTTGGTTCATCTAGCGCGCAGCACTGTGAACAAAGATAAGACTGATTTTACTTCACTTCCCCTTATTTTATTGAATAATTTATAGATATCTTTGCTCGGAGTGGCTCAAGATCAACCAAGTAAGACTAGTCCTATGTAAAGTTTCTTGGAAAATTGAATAGAAGTTGTTTCATCTACTGCGCGGTCTGTTACTGTCTGTCTGTCTGTCTGTCTGTCTGTCTGTCTGTCTGTCTGTCTGTCTGTCTGTCTGTCTGTCTGTCTGTCTGTCTGTCTGTCTGTCTGACCCTTATAGACCCGGAGACCACTGAACCAATCGGCGTGAAAATTTGTATGCTTAGGATTTTGGGGCCGAAACAGGTTATTATGATAGCCTGAGACCCCTCTCGCTTCTGTAAAGGCTCCCAAACAAATGCAACACAAATTACTGCATAACTCAAGAACTAATCAAGCTAATGGAACCAAATTTGGCTTATGGAGGTTTATGAACTAGAGAAATATTTTTATGGTAGTTTGAGACCCCTCCGCTTTCTGGCTCCCATACAAATGAAACAAATTGTGTTTCATAACTCGGGAACAAATCAAGTAAATGGAACAAAATTTGACACGTGGAGATATTTGAAGGCAGGAATAGGGGTGATTCAAAAATGACGTCCATCAAATTTCAGGTTTTTCAACCCCCTCCCCCCTCTGTCACACTTTGTCACAAATATGATTACCCCCCCCCCATTGGACGTCACACTTCTGAAAAAAGAATATATGCATATTGGTTTTATCGATTTCAATAATAACGTGTATTTTAGTTCAAATTGAATCATTTACATGTGTAAAGTTCTTCTGTCCACGGATAAGGGAAGTGTGTTTTGATGGAAATAACTGGCAGAGATAAGTCAAGATATTTGTTCGACATTTTTTCTTCTGCATAAAACGTAGTTTTTAAATATTTTTTTCAAACTGCACTCACTTAAGAAACATTTTAGTTTTGAATTTAAAATAATCTTAGTTAAAAGTAGAAGAAAAACTTGACTGATTATGATTCAGAAATGCCTATTCAATTAATAATTTCATTGTATATTTTTATTACTCTTGATAAATATTAAAGTTGCGATAGTTTTGAAGATTCAAAAACAAAGCTTTATTAAAATATGGTGATTCGTAGATTTTTCTCTAGACCACATCGGTATGAGTGGCTACATTAACATCTTTACAACCATCGAACTAACTAGATTACAATGGATAAAATTTAAGAAATGGGGAGTTTTAGTAGAGTTTATATCATTTATAGATTTTCCAATAATACTTACTTTAAAAATTCATAACTCATGAACCACACTCATGCACTTACACATCTATGTATGAGATAACCCCGGGTCTAATGTGGAAACTGGTGTTTTTTCCTCACTTTTGTGCATAAGTAACAGATTTTTGAGCAAAAGTTACCGCATAATCGGGCAAAATCTGAAAAACACCGTTTGTATGGCGAAAAACATCAAACCAACTTTTATACGATTGCAAATTTTGATATATCGATATTGGGTGTTGATCTCGAGATATGGAAAATTATATGGAAACATACATAATTTTTCTTGTAGAGAAGACGCGCAAAACATCATGCCTCGTAGAAAAAAGTACTGAAAAATCTTGAAATTACTCAAAAGTCTGAAAAGAATATGATCAGAAAGTGAAAAAGAAATGAAATCATGAATATTCCAACAGAAATAATTGTTTTTGATTGCAAAATTTGATATTTAGAACAATACAATTTGAAAGCGGTGAGTTTTTTTGTTTTTGAAATATATCGAGGATTTTCGTGAGTTACATTGAACAGTCTAGGAAATTCCACTGATATTTCATACTGGGAGATCAAAAAATGATCGCTCCTTGACATGGATTTCTACAAAATCAATATTTCAATTTTGTGGGCAATTTTGGTATAGACGATGTTATTTTTCGATTTTCCTGAGCCCTAGAAATTTTTGTGTAAAAATTTGCAATTTCATAATTTTTCAGTTTGCTGAGATAATTTAAAGCACTTTCTACCACAAGAATATTTTCCTTAGACGATCAGTTATCGAATTTCATAATTTTACCCTATTTTGAAATTTCCATACAGGACTGAAATCATAATTTCTTGTTGATAATAAATTGATTGATTTTTTTTCGCAAAGGATGGTGTTTTATTCAAAGTTCCCGACAGTTTCTCTCAACGTTAAAATTGTGTGCAACACTTAGTCTAAAGGGTGATACGGTCAAAATTTGGTCAAGGGAAAACGCGTGTAAATCGGTGAAATCGTTTATTTAAAAATCAAATTAAATTTCTTTTTCAAGTTCAATTAGTATAAAATTCAGGAAAAATATTCAGTTAGGCTTCCGCTTTTCCAAATCCGAATTGCCGGGCCTTACGCTTGACCCCTGCCATCAGATTTTGTACAGCCACCTTGTCCACCTTCTTCGCCGCAGAAAGCCAGTTTGCCTTGAACTGCTGCTCGTCCTTAGCAGTTTTTTGGTCTTCTTTAGGTTCCGCTTGACAATAGCCCAGTATTTCTCAATTGGGCGGAGCTCTGGCGTGTTGGGAGGGTTCTTGTCCTTGGGAACCACCTGCACGTTGTTGGCGGCGTACCACTCCATGGCCTTTTTACCGTAATGGCAAGATGCCAAATCCGGCCAAAACAGTACGGAACAACCGTGTTACTTCAGGAAAGGCAGCAGACGTTTATTCAAACACTCTTTCACGTAAATTTCTTGGTTGACAGTCCCGGAAGCTATGAAAATGCTGCTTTTTAGCCACAGGTACAGATGGCTTGCCAAACCAGATATTTCTTTGCGAACTTTGACAGTTTCGTGTGCTTGAAAATATCTGCTACCTTTCCCTTCCTTTTGCCGTATAAAACTCCTGTCCCGGAAGCTGCTTGGTAGTCGACTTTGACGTAGGTTTCGTCGTCCATTACCACGCAGTCAAACTTCGTCAGCATCGTCGTGTACAGACTCCGGGATCGCGCTTTGGCCGTCGTATTTTGTTTATCATCGCGATTTAGAGTCACTACCTTCTTGTTAGTCGATAGTCCGGCTCGTTTTTTGGCTCGATGCACGGTTGTAGACGATACACCCAGCTTATTTGCGGCATCTCGGAGAGATAGGTTAGGGTTTCGCTTGAAACTACCGGCAACTCTCTTTGTCGTCTCAGCGGCTTCCGGTTTTCGATTTCCCCCGATCCAGACTTCCTGGCTGTCGACAAACGTTCCTCAAACACTTTCATTACATTTGTAACGGTTGATTTGGCAACTTTTAGCGATTTTGCCAACTTTGCGTGCGAGTACCTCGGATTTTCGCGATGCGCGAGCAAAATTTTTGATACGCTGCTCTTCTTGCTTGGACGGCATTTTGACAACTGAAGAGTGAATTCCAAAATCAAAATAGGAGCAACATTCTACACACACACACACCTTCAAAATTAGGGGTGTTCAGGTTTTTTAAATGCAAAATTGAAATAAATACGTCAAGTTGATATTGACCAAATTTTGACCGTATCGCCCTTTAGATCATATTTTTTATTGCCAAGAAAATTTCAAGCACTTTTCGATTCCTTAATTATAAACTTTTTTAAAGTAGCAGGTTCTTCCTGACCGCAATCCTAGCACTGTCCCATATTCTATAAAATCAAGATTTCAAGATTTAAAATATTTTTGTTACTTTCAAAATAGAATATGCTAACTGAAAAGATTGTTCGCGTACGTATTTATTTTTAACAATGCTGTTTTTTTCTATAAAAATGTACATGTTACTCCAAATTCATAGCCTCACCTCTCTGCACAGCTGACGCTCCATGCTGACCAAGATCAACTAACGTCTTCAGCAACTAACGATTATTCCAGAAAGTATAAGAACAGACAGACGTTTAAGCAAGAGCAAAATTAATCGATAACTTTGTGTAAATTTTCAAATCGCTAGCAAGCGCTAGCGTAAGCAACTGTTGCTTCACTAACGCTACGTAGTTCACTTGGTCGAGGTGCCTAATAATGTGGTGAAGTTGCGGCATCTGCTAGCATGTCAAAAATATCACTCGGTCTTTCGCCACATGCCACCCGATATTGACACGATGTTTTGACGTGCAATTATATGCCACATATCGTCTACAAAACTGACAGATTTGCTTTTTGCTAAATGCTTATTGACATTTCTAGACAAAATAGTCAAAAGGTCGAAAGTAACATTTGGTGCTTGATCCCACCAACAAAATAGCACCAGAAATAGATACAAGGAGTTATTACCCTCCAGTTGGTAGTGGATGTAGATGTTAGGAACCTGGTATTTCCAGGAAATTTAAGTTTTAAGTCATTTGGGGATTTGGCGATTCCTTTCAAATTGACGGTTGCGGAAATTTACACAAGTCGAGATTCAGCTTGAATGGCTGTGGTATAAGCACACCTTATTTAAACGGTCATTTTGAATATAATGAAATATTTCAACATGTTTTGGCTGCGTCCTTTTGTTTGCTCATTTCTGAATGACAAAGCATAAAAAAGTGCTTAGTTTTGTGTTACCTATCAAAATGCGCGGTCTTACTCCGGAACACCGAAAAGTATCGTGCACAAATGGTGCACTGTGAGCGGACTCTCCTTAAGAAAATTGGCCAAGGAAGAGAGTATAAGCGTCGGAGCTGTACAATCTGCGGATCGAAAATATAGAGAACAGTGTACGTTTGAAGATGCGCCAAAGAGTGGTCGGAAATCCGGTCCTGTTAGTCCGGATATCGATAAAAAGATCTAGGATGGCTACAAGCGAAAACCAGCGACTTCCGCTCGGGATGTTGCGAAAAACTAGGGACCTCGTCGAGTAACGTCATGCGTGCCAAAGAAAGACTTGGGCTAAAAACATACAGAAAGCAGAAAAACCCAAACGAAACCCAAAACAGGCCACGTCCGTGAAACTACGGGCCCGCAAACTCTACGATTCGTTATTGTGTAGAAATCCTGGTTGTATAATAATGGACGATGTGAAACTAGATTACAAAACGCTTCCTGGACCACAATTCTGTACTGTAAGCGAAAACAAAGACATCCCCGAAACGGAGAAGGCAATTTTTACCGAAAAATTCGGAAAGAAGGTTATGGTTTAGCAGGCAATATGCGAGTGTGGTAAAACATCTAGTCCGTACATCACAACGGAGACGATGAACACCCAGAAATACGTTGAGGAATGTCTCCAGAAGCGATTATTGCTGATGATCAGGCAGCACGAAAGTCAAGTAGAATGGTATAAAAGTCAAAATGTATGTTTCGTGCCGAAAGACATGAATCCGCCGAACTGCACGGAGTCACGGCCAATCGAGACTTTTTGGGCTTCAACCAAAGCAAAGCTTCGAAAATTCATAAAACCAGCGGACGACATCCAAATTTTTTAAAAAGATTGACCAAAAGTGGTCAAAATGGTGGGAAGTACCACTGTGTAGAAGCTAATGGGTCATTGTCAGCGACAGAGGCCAGGTCGTTCAGTACCATCCCAAAGCCAACTGGGTCGATTTGAAATCAACCGCCTTGAGCACTAATGCTACCACATTACTTTGACAGTTGTTTCGATTGTCTGTCTACACAATACCTCTAGCGAATAAAAGCGACCACAAAGTAACACTACGAATAGTTTAAAATTTAGATCAGAAAGCTTAAATTCTATTATTAATTAAGACACATTAAAATTGTAAGTAAAAGTTGAATTTATTTAAAATAATGTTAACTTAAAGTTGATATCTACAGTTCAGCACAAATATTGAAGAATATACAGTTACATTAGACGAAAAACATACGCAACAGAAGGTCTGCTGGCTTAAAAACCTTTAGTATATCTTTCGGTTTCGAAGCTTCCGTTTTCAAGGTGCTGATTTTCGATTTGAAAAGTTCTTCACAATAGGATTCGTTTTTTATATCTTGCCAGTATTCACACACCACGGTTGGCTTGTTAATTACACAGCGGGTATGCACGACAAAATACAACACAATAGGATTTTCAACAAAATCAAACTTCGACGAAGTTTCAGAATGAAGCACAGCTCATGCGGTTCGTAGCTCATTGACGATAAGAACAGTAAATAAATTTTATGCACTCACACAACTAAGTAAAATGTGTATTTTCATTTACCGTACACCCAAAACTTTAAGACGCCTTTGTTTTCGTATTAACGCTGACAAATTTAGATTACCAAATGCAAAATTGTTGGATGTCACATTTTGATAACCCCTCCCCCCCTGTCACATATTGTCACAAATTTGATACCCCCCCTAAAGAGTGGACGTTATTTTTGAATCATCCCATAGTTTCTATGTTAGTTAAAGACCCTCACCCTCTTTGAGGGGAAGGAGGGGGGTAATGCTAATGAAACAGAAATTTACACCAAACATGAGAATTATCCCTACTGTTAGGAAAATTTGTACGCAGGGGTTTCTTGGTCCAGAAAAGGTTCTTATGATGGTTTAAGACCCCTCCCCCATCTAAAAGGGAAGGGGGGGGGCTCCCATACAAATCAAACACAAATTTCTGCATAACTCGAGAACTTTTCAAGGAAATGAAACCAAATTTGGCATGTGGAAGTTTTTGCAGACAATCAATCTTTCTATGGTAGTTTGAGAGCACCCTCCTCTCTTATAGAATGAGGAGGTTCTTATACAAATGCAACAGAAGTTTCTGCATCACTTAAGAACTAATCAAGCAAAAGGAACCAAATTTAGCATGTGTGGTTTGCCCTCCAAAAAATACCCCTCTTTTTTCTAGGGGGTGGGGGAAGGGATGGGCTCTCATATATATGAAACTAAAATTTCTGCATAACTCGAGAACTAATAAATCAAATGGAACCAAATTTGGATGTGCATATTCTAAAGCCAACAAATGTTTCTACGGTGGTTCTAAACCCCTCCTCTCTCTCTCTGTCAGGGGGGGGGGGGTAAGAAGATCTCTTACAAATAAAACGCAAATTTAAACCAAACATGAGAATTAAAGGGCGATACGGTCAAAATTTGGTCAATATCAACTTGACGTATTTCTTTAATTTTGCATTTAAAAACCTTGAACACCCTCATTTTGAAGGTGTGTGTGTGTAGAATGTTGCTCCTATTTTGATTTTGGAATTCACTCTACAGTTGTCAAAATGCCGTCCAAGCAAGAAAAACCTTTGTGTCAAGGTACTCGCCATACATCTCTAAAAAATCAGCGAGCTTCTCCGCGCGCTTTTTTTGCGCACGCATATAAAAAAAAAGAAAGGTCGAGAGAGAGAGAGAGAAGCTATGTATTTTGGCGCAGAGAGAAGGGGGGGGGGGGCTGTGTGTATTGTGTGTGTGTGTGTGTGTGTGTCCTCTGGTGTGTGTGTGTGTGTGTGTGTGTGTGTGTGTGTGTGTGTGTGTGTGTGTGTGTGTGTGTGTGTGTGTGTGTGTGTGTGTGTGTGTGTGTGTGTGTGTATTTCTTCTATGTGTGTGCGTGTGGCTGTGTGGTGTGTGTGTGTGTGTGTGTGTATGATGATGATGATGATGTTGTTGTTCATTATTGTTGTTTGATGATATTATTTGTGTGTGTGTGTGTGTGTGTGTGTGTGTGTGTGTGTGTGTATTTATTTATTATTATTTATTGTGATATTATTATTGTATTATTATTATTTGTTATTATTATTATTTATTTATTATTGTTATTATTATTATTGTTATTATTATTATTATTATTATTGTATTTATTATTATTTGTTATTTATTGTTATTTATTTACTTGTTATTTGTTATTATTATTGTTATTGTTTGCTGTTATTCGTTGTTACATTTACGTTACGTTGTTTATTGTCGTGTGCCTACATTGTATTGTTATTGTTGTTTGTTCGTGTGTTATTGATGATGATTATTGATTAAATTGATTATTCTGCTGTTGTTGTTGATGATGATTGATTCGTTCTTGTATGTTCGCTGTAAGTATAGCAGGTGTTGATGATGTTGTATACATATGTATACCATGCTGCACGTATGTGTAAACAGTTTGTTACGTTGTTAACGTATACTGTGCCCCGCTATATGTAGCACCATAAAAAAAAAAAAGAAGAAGGGCCTTCCTGCTGGCGCCTGCATACATATGAAAGCAATGGTAAGAAATGACAGTGTGTGTCGAAATGTGACAATATGTTGACATAAGCAATCAGTGGTGTGTGGTACCAGCAGCAGTAATGCTGGCACGCCGGTCCGCCGGTGAAGCGCGTGTGGCGCGCACCTCTCGCACTGACGCGCATGCCTGCCGGCGCTCGTAAGCCGCTGGCTGTGTATGCTGTATGGCAGCGTGTGTTAACCACACATGTGCCGTTGTTGTTCGCGCAGCGTTCGCCGTGGGTGTTGTTGTTACGGTGCGTTGTTGTTGATTTGTTGCTTGTTGTTGTTGATCGATTGTTGTTGTTGTTGTTGCGTTTGTTGTTGTTGTTGTTGCTTGTTGCCGCGATTGTTGTTGTTGTTGTTGTTGCCGTTGTTGTTGTTTGTTGTTACGTTGTTGATTGTTTGTTGTTGTTGTTGTTACGTTTGTTGTTGTTGTTGTTGTTGTTGAACATTGTTACTTACTGATTGTTAACGTACTGATTACTGTACGTGCCAATTCAGTGTTTAGCGCATGAAACGCCACCAGCAACGCAACATCTGCAAAGCTGCGCCATACCTGCGCATATATATATGATGCAATATATATTATTTATATATGTAAAAAATATATAATGTAACCAATTAAACGCATGATGTGTTGCTATATATTATTCTTTTTTTCTTTTTTTTTTTTTTTTTGTAATAAAAAAAACACATAAAAAAAAAAAAAAAAAAAAAAAAAAAAGGGGGGAAAAATTTTAGTTAAAAAAAAAAAAAAATGAAAAAAAATAACAGCAAATATGATAACATATATAAACATTTTATGGTGCATTTTTTATAAACTATATTTTTTTTTCCACGGTTCAAGTTAAAAAAACAACAACAACGCATAACGCCAAACAAGTATGGCACGCGCATGGTTGGCATAATATGCTTATGGCGTTTAACAACAAAAAACTGTTATTGTGCGGCACCACTGCCAGCATGGCAACCTTTAACGGCAACCTGTTAACAACATAACAACAACACATGATTACACGCGACGCAGGGGGGCGCCGGTGCGCTGCTGTGCTGGCTGCTATGCTGTATGGTATGGCGATGGTGCCATATGCTGTATTTTCCTTGATTCATGATTGATTGGTTGATTAACGCTGCTGTAGCAACCATTGTGTGTAACATGCTGGCATAACAATGACAATGACACCAATGTGTGTTACGCTACAACGTAGCTTCTGTGTGCTTTTCTTTTTTTTTTTTTCTTATTGCTCTGGGTTAACTGGTTAGCCAGCAACGCCAGCCAGGTTCATGGCCACGGTTGGCAGCGGCGAAAAAAAGCGGCGGCAGCAACGGCAATGGCGGCAACGTACGGTTTATTACGCGGATTGCTGCCTTCTTGGTTGACGCTTGTGTGGCAACGTGACACATGCTGTTAACAACTTCTTGTGGCAACAGCGGCAGCGGCCAGCAACGCTTGTAACGAAAAAAAAATTATGTGTATGTACATAACAACAGCAACAAGTTGATTGGATTGATTGGCGCGCACCTTAAACCTTGTAGCAGTTCGCCACTTAACCTGTGTGTGCTTGTGGCATATTAACGCATGGTGCTTAACATAACTTCATGACGGTAATGTAACAGTATTACTGACCATGACGGCATGACGGCGGCTAATGGCAGGCGTACTACCTGACGGCGGCGGCGGCCTTGTTATTATTGGCGCTTCTTTTATTGTAGCGGCTGTAGTGGCAACCTTATGGTTTAACCAGTTAACGCGCAGCCCCAACCAACCTTCGCTTAACACATGACATTTTTGCTACACGGTCGTTGGACCAGGTGGCCTTGGCTGGCAACGCTGCTGGCAGCAACGCATATATATATGTATGTATGTATGTAGTAAAACAATAATAACTAAAAAAAAAAAAAAAAAAAAAAAGCATAAAAAAAAAAAATAACGGATTCATGGTTGTATTGATTCAGTTCGCGGAACACGGCATATGGCGATTTGATATAAGCAAGCAAAAACCAGGTATGGACGGTGGCATGGTGGCGAAAGAAAGCGGCGGCAATGACGGCAATGACGGTATTGTTGTTACTGTTGTTATTGTGCTGTTGTCGTATTGCTGTTGTGTTGTGTGCGGACACCAAACAACAACGGCATGTGTAACAGCAGCAATGGCTGGTGCCAGTTGCGCAGCATGGCGCGGCGCGCCGTGGCGCGCGTGGTGGTGTTGTTGTTATGGCGGCGGCGGCAGCGTTGTTATTGCGCCGCGCTGATTGCACCGCACGCCTGCCTGCCTGCCTTGCCGTTGTTGTTGTGTTGTAAACGCGCGCGCCGCAGCGGCCGCAAGCAGCAATGTGTACGTTGATTCGTTGTTGGTGCTCTGTTCATTATGTATTTATTATGTATATATATGTATGTACATTTTCTTTCTTAATAACTGTATATATGTATTTATATGTATATATATGTGTTCTTAACAAAAAAAAAAAAAACGTGAAAAAAAAAAAAAAAAAAAAAAAAGTGTGACTTGCGCACTTATAACACAACCTTGATTATGTATGTAGCAACTTTAACAGCATAATATGCTGTGGCCTCTACCGTGCATGGCCCTCTTACCAATACATAGTTCTGCCACCACCTTCGCGCGCTACCTTTGGGGGGGAAACATTCTCTTTCTGTGTGTAGAGAGAGAAATGAGAGAAATAGAGAGAGAAGCTATGAGAAATACAAGCTACTACAAACATACTTAATGAAAAAAAAAAAGAAAAAAAGAAAAGGAAGAAAGAACCACACTCTTTTTAGAAGAAGAAGAAGAAGAAGAAGAAGAAGAATGAGAAGAAGGAAGGAAGAAGAAGAGAGAGAAGAAGGAAGAAGAAGAAGAAGAAGAAGAAGAAACACATATTTTATTTTATTTATTATCCTTGTGTGTGTGTGAAATATTGTCCATGTGCAGAAGAAGCGGATATTAATAATATGGCTTGTGTGCATGGCATGAGAAAAAAAAAGAAGAAGTAATGTGTGTGTGAAATGATGAAAAAAAAAATGAGAAGAAGA
>JASCZW010017540.1:0-16890 GCA_034211315.2 Aedes japonicus | reverse complement strand
AAAAATCGGTATGGCACCGTTCAGTTACGTATTGCTACGCAGATATGCGGTGCAAAATGGCTTGTCACTTGCCAATTACACTGCTTCTCCTGAAAATAAAAAACTCGATTACAACCGCGGTTGAAATAATATCGAGAAAAAAAAACTGCAATTTTTGGATCAATGAACTGTGAGATGCTATTGTTAAAGCAATGGAGCATCGGAAGAAACGAACTTCACCGTTTTTGCTTTGTGAACTGAGAAATGAGAACTTTGGTTCTTGGGACCTCCACTCTCATCAAATACTTCAATCTGTAACTCTTAAATGGATTATGCTACCGAGTATAGCGCATTGTTCTAATGTTACGGTTATC
This sequence comes from Aedes japonicus, assembly GCA_034211315.2. Classification (NCBI taxonomy): domain Eukaryota; kingdom Metazoa; phylum Arthropoda; class Insecta; order Diptera; family Culicidae; genus Aedes; species Aedes japonicus. Next base: position 16,537 of record JASCZW010017540.1, on the reverse strand, counting down.
TACCTCAGTACTCGATCGAGTGAGGCACAGAAGGAAAGTCAGTCAAAGCTGCTTCGCGGTGAGATACGGTGAGTCCACCGGGCGTGGTGGACGGTGGTGGGCATCGCAATTCATATTCTGTTGGTCTACAACAGCCGGTGGGTAAAACGTGGCTCACTATAGCGAGCGGTTCCGAACCTGCCTGCTCAATTGAAGTGAGCTCGTTCTTCAGAAATCGTTCATTTTGGTCTTTCCTCAGCGTTCGGTAGGCAATTCCAGATCAGCGTTAAGCAGGTTGTTTTGAAAAAAATGTGTGTATATCGTTGAAATATTCGATTTATTTTTTTAAACAGTAATTACAATTTACGAAATATGTTTCGCGGTTAGCCTGCTAATTTTCTCACCAACCAGTTGTTCTGCTTTGGGAAAGATCAGGTTCACGAGGTACAGCGTTGCAGGCATGGACAACCTTTTTCGTCATTTATCTCATGCCGTTGATCCGATTAGGGTTCAGCTCGCTGATTTTTCATACCGAAGTACCAATCAGCCATGCCTCGCGCATTTAGTACACGAGGCCTAACGGTTCGTCAGCGTTGTAAATTCTCGCACATCTTCAAAACGTTGCTTCTTAAACCAAATGTGGATCAAGAGAGATGGTTTGATCGATCAGTTCATTCGATTCTCTTTTTCCCGAACTGCTTGATGAGCGAGACCATCTTCCATTTCCTTACCCATCAAAGTTTCCGATATTTGGAGGAAGAGAATCGTTTTGAATCGGAGTTTTATAACGTTCCCTCACAATGTCGGCAAGTACTCGAGCTTTGTGGTGCGGGAAACAGATTTTTCTCGACAAAATTTCAATCGAAAAATCTCTATTGAAAAGCGCCGAGAAGCGGGTCAGATCACGTGTTTCAAGCGAATGTCGTGACGACAAACCTAGAGTTATTCGGTATTTGCATAAAATTTTCGAACTTTGCGCTTAACTCCGTCCATTAAGGTTTGTACAGACTCTTCAGAAATCGTGGAAGCCGTCTTTGTCCAAATTTGCTGAAGTGTTTGATGTCTTTGATACCTTGCTTCTTTCCAGAAAGCTTCCGCTTAATCAGAGCCCAATAGCTCTAGATTGGTCATATCTCTGGGCAATTTGGCGGGTTTGAGGTTTTTGGTTCAATTTTCACTTGATTTGCTTGGTACCACTCCATCACAGTTTTAGCATAGTGACATGATGCCAAATCGGGCCAGAACGAAGATTTTTCTTTGTGACTTTTGATGAAGGGTACATACTACCAAAATGTCATGTAAATTTCTGTCCCTTGAGACCGACACATGCAAGCGTTCTTTTGCACATAAGAATGAGTTGAAAGAGATGAGAAAATGAATCCAATCATACCCATTTTTCATAGAATTGCGTATGTGTCAGTTTCAGGAGTCATAATTTTACACGTAATCTTTGTTTACGTTCCCGGACTTATTACAAACATGAATTACGTCTCGTGTAAAATTCATAATTTCTAAGTGTGTAGCAATCGCTCCTGCAGACATTCTTTCTGATAGACCTCCTTGTTGATTGTGCCTGTAGTGACGAAAGATTTACTTTTTTTGCCACACCTGCAAATTGGTTGCCAAACAAAGTATTTTTTGGGAAATTTTGATGCCTTCTTCGTTCTGAAATGCTCAGCTGTAGCATTTCTGGCCATAGCAGAATAAAAAACCAGCCCGGGAAGCTGCTTGAAATCCTTCAGGACATAAGTTTCATCGTCCATAACAACGCATGAAAACTTTTTTTTTTTATTCGCAGTACAAACATCGAGCCTGTGATTTTGCTGCCAAGTTCTGTTTGTCGTTGCGATTTGGAACTGTTTTTACTTTATACGGCTTAAGTCCCAAACGTTGTTTTGATTTTTGGACAAAACCAGGCGACATCCCGTTGGAATGGGAGATTTGGGTTTTTCGTTAATATCCTTTTCACCTTTCGGTCCATGACAGGATCAGCGCGTCCAATGTTTTTGTCACCTCTCGGTTTTCTCTCCACCGTCGAACGTTTCGAAAATGATTTGAGCACATCGTGAACAGCGGATTTAGGCAAATCCAATGTTTTTGCAAGGTCTTGTATTGACAAGTCAGGGTTTGCCGTACGCCCGTGCAAAATTCGCTCGCCCATTTTTTTTTTCTTTCGTCGCCATCTTAAGATAGCAGCCTGTGGTATTTTTTTGTTTTAATATTCTACCCAATTTCCATAAAAGCTACATTTTATGATAATGGGTAAAACCATTACAAAATCTAATAAATTGTAGGTTTACCCAAAAAAACGCCCACGAAACCCCAGCGTTTCAATTTTGGGTAAATCCGGATGAGTGTGTATAAGGTATGAAGAAGGTGTAACTGTCAATTGGGTTTGACATTGAGATTGACATTTCACACGCATCATATTAACAGTGTACTAGTTGGCATTTTCGTTCACCAGGAAGCACTTATTCGTGTCTCCTGTAAATCGCAGTGTCGTGTATCTCTTTGCATTTTTGTTATCTCTGGTGGCAGTCAGACTTATCCGTTTCTGTTTGGGCGCGATGAAAAAAAATCAAGTTGATGCTTTTGAATATGTGTGTTTCGGAAAGTTTTGTTTGGGGAGAGACAGCAGTATTTCATACAATGTTGATTTTTTTTCAAATTTCATTAGATATATTACATTTCAGATCATTTGAATACATTAAATATTTTGGGTTCATTATTAGAATTAGAAAATACCTTAACTGCAATATGAAACTGGAATGTAAGAATGATATTTTAGAGTTCCAGGAATTGGCTTTGCTTTGTTAAAAATCGGATCGAATTCCTTTTCGGCATCTTTGTATTCAACCGTGGAAACATAGAAAAATGTCATTTTTGTTTCATGGTCCTCTTTGCGATTATTTGCCCAGTCATAAAGTTGTCTAGCATTCGTTATAGGATGTTCGTGTTTAGCTAAACTTGCTCTAGTTGCCATTCTCTTAAGAGTACCTCCGATCGCATCACAAGGACATTTGCCGTGTGAAGTTGCAAAAAATGCCATTCAATTTCAAAATTATATCTATTTCTAAATCCACAGAGGCTAGCAATTTTTGTTTATACATTGCGACGCTGCTCCGTCTCACATAAAAATAACCTTTGTAATTGTAATTTGTGATTTTAAATATTCCAATAATTTTGAGATAAGCCACTCTACTGCTAGTGTGTCATGCTTTAAGGTATCAGAAATGATCACAAAACTTTTGTTTTTTAGTGTACAATTTTCTTTGTAATATGCTACAAATGGATGTATTGTACATTGAGCATTATTCCAATGATAACTTTGCAATTCATCTTAAAGAACAAATGTTTAGTTTTCTGAAAACTCATACATAACTTTGACTTCACCATCTTCTAGCGTTTCCTTTTTTGTTTAAAAAAATTTACTCTGCTTATTTTTGAACCCTTCTTACACTTTATCAGAATTACGAACTCAAATGTGGCCAATATGGTACTGGATACATATTTTCATCAGCAATTCCAGGAAGGTCCAGGAATATTCGATATGTCATATTTTGTGTTTAAAAATTGTACTGTTCGACAATCCTTAACGTACTGTTCATCGATGTGATTAAAATATTACCATTAATAGTCTCTAATGACCTGTTTCTGTTAGTCATATAAAAGGAGAAATTACATAAATATTAGCAATTTCATATAATCAGTCCATAGAATGAATTATTAGACAATACTAATCGTCAATTTTGATTATCGATATGGATTCAATATGCTTAATAAGTACAGGTTCGTTGAAAAATTGGTTATATTAAATGGAGACTTTGTGTAATTTTCGAATGCGTATGCGTAATCCCATTTTGCATTGTTCTTGTTTCATCAACTCGGTCGCTCTTGTTATAGCAATGTGCACCAATGTGCGAATTGAAAAATACTGTGCGATTTACCTTCGGCAATGGAGCGGGTAAACCAGCCTTAGGTGAAGTAGCAAATTTCGTCAAAGGCTTGGATGTGGAGCTTGATGAAATTGAAGCTGCATATAGGATAGCAGATGAAAAGTCCCTTCTTGTCAAGTTCAAGTCTGAGCAGTCGATGTTAGACGCGTTGACCGTCAACTCGGATGAACTTACGTTTCATTATGGGAATGGAAAAAAGGTTAAAGTGCACATGTCGCATGCCCAGGATCACATCTGTTATGTGCGAATATACGATCTCCCACCAGAGGTTCCTGACCAGGAGGTCGGTAAGGTGTTATCAAAATAAGGACATGTAAAACGCATCGTGCGGGAGAAGTTTCCGCCGGAGCTGGGCATACCCGCCTACACTGGTGTGCGCGGTGCGTACATGGATGTGAAGCAGGAAATCCCCTCATCGCTGCACTTTGCCAGCCGGAAGGAAAACATTTATTACCAAGGCAACAAGGACAAATGCCTTATCTGCAAGCAAGAGGGACACCTGATGGCTTCCTGTCCCAAGCGGAAAGATCGAGGTCAGCCGAAATTGCGTCGTCAAGAGAAGGAGCAGTGCGGTAAAAAGAAGAAAATATTCGGATGTGCAGTAACTGGAGGCACAGCCAACGTAGCATCAGATACTGAAGGTGAGGGTGAATTGGAAACGCTAGAGGTGCTGGAAGATAAAACGGAGGAATCTGTCATCGTGGACACCGACATAAATAATGATGAACCAAAGGAGATTGAAACCCGCGATCGCACGCTGCTACAGTTTGCCGCATTCATATCAACGGGAATCAGTAAACAAAAAGAGTCAGTTAGAATTGAAAAATAACAAGAAGAAGCAATCATAAAATCGCCCCCAAGAAAGAAGAAGAACTCTAGTATGTTTAAAAAATAGTTTTTTGTGAAACCCACGAACATTGCTTATGGCTCCGTAAACCTAACGCAATTGAGCCGTACAAATAAACAAACTGAAAAAAATAATAACCGACAACATCGTTGTCCGATACAATGTTAGAAGACCTTGCGGATGCGCTCCCCACCAGGTTCCGGTAATTGTTCGAAGAAGGTTGATCCTTTGCTGGCATTCTTGTTTCAGATACTCAATGTGGGATCTCCAGGTGCACTTTAAATTAAACCAGACGCCAAGATATTTAAATAATAAATGCTGCTGCTGCTACTGTCAGACCTATACCGTTGTGAAGCGCATCGAGTGTAAGGCAATAAACAGTTACAGCCGATGAAATGGAACGAATCGCCTCTATCACTAGATCAACCACTGTTGTGCGTGAGCACGCAGATATGCGGTGCAAAATGGCTTGTCACTTGCCAATTACACTGCTTCTCCTGAAAATAAAAACTCGATTACAACTGCGGTTGAAATAATATCGAGAAAAAAAAACTGAATTTTGGATCAATGAACTGTGAGATGCTATTAAAGCAATGGAGCACGGAAGAAACGAACTTCACCGTTTGCTTGTGAACTGAGAAATAGAACTGGTTCTTGGGACTCCAATTTCATCAAATACTTCAATCGTAACCTTAAATGGATTATGCTATCGAGTATAGCGCATTGTCTAATGTTTCGGTTATCTACTCGAGTTCTCGATCGAGTGAGCACAGAAGGAAACAACAAAGCTGCTTCGCGGTGAGATACGGTGGTTTACCGGGCGTGGTGGACGGTGGTGGGCATCGCAATTCATATTCTGTTGGTTCACAATAGAGGTGGGTAAAATGGCTCACTATAGCGAGCGGTTCCGAACTGCTCCGCTCATTGAAGTGAGCTCGTTCTTCAGAATCGTTCATTTGGTCTTTTCCTAGCACATAGGCAATTCAGATCAGCGTTATGAGGTTTTTGAAAAAAATGTGTGTATATCGTTGAAATATTCGATTTATTTTTTTAAACAGTAATTACAATTTACGAAATATGTTTCGCGGTTAGCCTGCTAATTTTCTCACCAACCAGTTGTTCTGCTTTGGGAAAGATCAGTTCACAAGGTACAGCGTTGCAGGCATGGACAACCTTTTCATCATTATCTCATGCCGATACCGATTAGGGTTCAGCTTGCTGATTTTCATACGAAGTATCAATATGCCTCCGCATTTTGTACACGAGACCTTGGTTCGTCGCGTTGTAAATCTCCACATCTTCAAAACGTTGCTTCTTAAACCGTGGATCAAGAGAGATGATTTGATCGATCAGTTCATTCGATTCTCTTTTCCCGAACTGCTTGATGAGACCATCTTCCATTTCATCTATCAAGTTTCCGATATTTGGAGGAAGAGAATCGTTTGAATGGAGTTTTATACGTTCCCTCATAATGTCGGCAAGTACTGAGCTTTAGGTAAGGGAACAGATTTTTCTGACAAAATTTCAATCGAAAATCTCATTGAAAAGGCCGAGAAGCGGGTCGAATCCATGTGTTTTAACAAGTCGTGGAGACAAAACATAGTTATTCGGTATTTGCATAAAATTTTCGAACTTGCGCTAACTCCGTCCATTAGAGGTTTTGTACAGACTCTTCAGAAATCGTGGAAGCCGTCTCTGTCCAAATTTGCTGGAAGTGTTTGATGTCTTTGATACCTTGCTTCTTTCAGAAAGCTCTGCTTAATCATGAGCCCACATATGCTCTAGATTGGTCACATCTCTGGGCAATTTGGCGGGTTTGAGGTTTTTGGTTCAATTTTCACTTGATTTGCTTGGTACCACTCCATCACAGTTTTAGCATAGTGACAGTGATGCCAAATCGGGCCAGAACAGATTTTTTCTTTGTGACTTTGATGAAGGGTGTTATACTACCAAAATGTCAATGTAAATTTCTGTCCCCTGAGACCGACACATGCAAGCGTTCTTGCACATAAGAATGAGTTGAGAGATGAGAAAATGAATCCAATCATACCCATTTTTCATAGAATTGCGTATGTGTCGGTTTCACAGGAGTCATAATTTCACACGTAATCTTTGTTTACGTTCCTGGACTTATTACAAACATGAATTACGTCTCGTGTAAAATTCATAATTTCTATGTGGCAGCAATCGCTCCTGCAGACATTCTTTCTGATAGACCTCCTTGTTGATTGTGCCTGTAGTGACGAAAGATTTACTTTTTTTGCCACACCTGCAAATTGGTTGCCAAACAAAGTATTTTTTGGGAAATTTTGATGCCTTCTTCGTTCTGAAATGCTCAGCTGTAGCATTTCTGGCCATAGCAGAATAAAAAACCAGCCCGGGAAGCTGCTTGAAATCCTTCAGGACATAAGTTTCATCGTCCATAACAACGCATGAAAACTTTTTTTTTTTTATTCGCAGTACAAACATCGAGCCTGTGATTTTGCTGCCAAGTTCTGTTTGTCTTTGCGATTTGGAACTGTTTTTACTTTATACGGCTTAAGTCCCAAACGTTGTTTTGATTTTTGGACAAAACCAGGCGACATCCCGTTGGAATGGGAGATGTGGGTTTTTCGTTAATATCCTTTTCACCTTTCGGTCCATGACAGGATCAGCGCGTCCAATGTTTTTGTCACCTCTCGGTTTTCTCTCCACCGTCGAACGTTTCGAAAATGATTTGAGCACATCGTGAACAGTGGATTTAGGCAAATCCAATGTTTTTGCAAGGTTTTGTATTGACAAGTCAGGGTTTGCCGTACGCCCGTGCAAAATTCGCTCGCCCATTTTTTTTTTCTTTCGTCGCCATCTTAAGATAGCAGCCTGTGGTATTTTTTTGTTTTAATATTCTACCCAATTTCCATAAAAGCTACATTTTATGATAATGGGTAAAACCATTACAAAATCTAATAAATTGTAGGTTTACCCAAAAAAACGCCCGCGAAACCCCAGCGTTTCAATTTTGGGTAAATCCGGATGAGTGTGTATAAGGTATGAAGAAGGTGTAACTGTCAATTGGGTTTGACATTGAGATTGACATTTCACACGCATCATATTAACAGTGTACTAGTTGGCATTTCGTTCACCAGGAAGCACTTTTCGTGTCTCCTGTAAATCGCAAGTGTCGTGTATCTCTTTGCATTTTGTTATCTCTGGTGGCAGTCAGACTTATCCGTTTCTGTTTGGGCGCGATGAAAAAAAAATCAAGTTGATGCTTTTGAATATGTGTGTTTCTGGATAGTTTTGTTTGGGGAGAGAATAGCAGTATTTCATACAATGTTGTTTTGTTTTCAAATTTCATTAAGATATATTACTTTAATCATTTGAATACATTAAATATTTTGGGTTCATCATTAGAATTAGAAAATACCTTAACTGCAATTTGTTTATTGAAACTGGAATGTAAGAATGATATTTTTGAGTTCCAGGAATTGGCTTTGCTTTGTTAAAAATCGGATCGAATTCCTTTTCGGCATCTCTGTATTCATCCGTGGAAACATAGAAAAATGTCATTTTTGTTTCATGATCCTCTTTGCGATTATTTGCCCAGTCATAAAGTTGTCTAGCATTCGTTATAGGATGTTCGTGTGCTTAGCTAAACTTGCTCTAGTTGCCATTCTCTTAAGAGTACCTCCGATCGCATCACAAGGACATTTGCCGTGTGAAGTTGCAAAAATGCCATTCAATTTCAATATTATATCTATCTTCTAAATCCACAGAGGCTAGCATTTTTTTTGTTTTATACATGCGACGCTGCTCCGTCTAACATAAAAATAATCTTTGTAATTGTAATTTGTGATTTTAAATATTCCAATAATTTTGAGATAAACAACTGAACTGCTAGTGTGTCATGCTTTAAAGTATCAGAAATGATCACAAAACTTTTGTTTGTTAGTGAACAATTTTCTTTGTAATATGCTACAAATGGATGTATTTGTACATTGAGCATTATTCCAATGATAACTTTGCATTTCATCTTGAAGAACAAATGTTTAGTTTTCAGAAAACTCATACATAACTTTGACTTCACCATCTTCTAGCGTTTCCTTTTTTGTTTAAAAAAATTTACTCTGCTTATTTTTGAACCCTTCTTACACTTTATCAGAATTACGAACTCAAATGTGGCCAATATGGTACTGGATACATATTTTCATCAGCAATTCCAGGAAGGTCCAGGAATATTCGATATGTCATATTTTGTGTTTAAAAATTGTACTGTTCGACAATCCTTAACGTACTGTTCATCGATGTGATTAAAATATTACCATTAATAGTCTCTAATGACCTGTTTATGTTAGTCATATAAAAAGAGAAATTACATAAATATTAGCAATTTCATATAATCAGTCCATAGAATGAATTATTAGACAATACTAATCGTCAATTTTGATTATCGATATGGATTCAATATGCTTAATAAGTACAGGTTCGTTGAAAATTGGTTATATTAAATGGAGACTTTGTGTAATTTTCGAATATACTCGTTGCAGTTCAAAACCAGACCACTCAAGCCAATCGATGCTGCTCTAATTCTATACAGTCGCATAGTGTGGCTAGTTCGCTGTATGTGCTATACAACGCAACAGATGCGACACAATAGAATGCAAGCGGCAGCGATTGGTGTGATTGGTCTTGTTCGGTTTGCACTGCAACGAGTATATTTTCATCTCACAATTATGTGCTCTCAGGTATTGTTTTGGTCATATCTCCATGAAGGATTATCCAATCATAATGAAATTTTGACCAGTTATTAAAAAATTTTATAACTTTGGCACGAACAAAACTAAAATCGGTACACAAATAGCTCAGTATGTAATCGGAGACTAAACTGTTTGATTACTATTATAATAGGCCTTCAAGTACTGTTTCGTTCATATCTTCGTAACGAAATGTCCGAATGAAAAAAAATCAATAACGTTCTATGGGAATGTTGTAGCTGCCATTTGCCGTCAACAGAACTGAAATCGGTTCACAGATGGCTGAGAAACCGATGTGACATTATTTGTAACGCACACACACACATATACACACATACACATACACACACATACATACACACAGACATGTGCTCAGTTCGTCGAGCTGAGTCGAATGGTATGTGACACTCGGCCCTGTGGGCCTCGGATAAAAAGTCGAGATTTCAAGCGATCTTAATACCCTTCTATTGATGTAAGAAGGGTAAAAAGTGTATATACCGTTGAAATATTCGATTTATTTCTTTAAAACAGTAATTACAATTTACGAAATATGTTTCTTGGTTAGCCTGCTAAATGAGTTTCTCACCTACCAGTTGTTCTGCTTGGAAAAGATCTGTTCACAAGGTACAGCGTTGCAGGCATGCACAACCTTTTCATCATTATCTAATGCTGATGCCGGTTGGGGTTCAGCTTGCTGATTTTCATACAATATTCTATTAAGTATTAATATTATTCCGCATTTTGTACACGAAACCTTGGTTCATTGCGTATCTGACCGACAGCTCGACAGCTCCAAAACTTTGCTTCTTAAGCCGTGGAGCGAGAAGATGGTTCGATCGATCAGTTCAGGTTTCATCTTCCAGTTTATCTACCAACTTTCTGATATTTGGAGGAAGAGAATCGTTTGACTGTAGGTTGGCAAGTACTGCGCTTTAGATAACGAAACAGATTTTTCTGACGAAATTTTAATCGAAGCCTCATTGAAAAGGCCGAGAAGCAGGTCGAATTCAATAAGGCCAAAGTAGAACTTACAGCATCTTTGTTCAATAGCAATCGTTCTAACATTTCAAACATGGAGTTCTATGTCGTCAGAACATTCTGCTTTAGCAGAATTATTAAAAACCAATGTTAAGCGAGAGCGTGAAAGAAAAACTTCCATCTGCTTGCGAATTTTAATTCCACTCTCGCTTTTTACACGGCAGTTTCAAACATTCGTCTGGTTAAGGAGAAAATTTAATCAGATGATGGGCCTTCTCACTCTCGCTCGCTCAGTACAACTAGCTTTAGCAGTCGATCAGTAGCTCGGTAGTCATATATCAATAGGCGCTCTCGCTCAGTTAAATAGTTCTACACGCTAAGACAAGAATACGGAAAAGTTGGTAAAACATACCGAAAACAGCACAATAGTGCACATGCTAAAATTATTGCTAAACATGGATAGCCGAAATTTTGGTATAGTTGAAATGAAAGGAAAAACGTTAATAATTACTTTTCTCTACCGAAATTGCTTGCAATCCAATGAGAGCATTTTAAACATAATTTAGGTAAAATATAACGACTAAACCTGTGTATCCACTTTAGTGAAAAAAAAGTAAAATCAAACATTTTATTTCGGTAAATTATACCGACACTTTAGGTTTTTGCTAACAAAACCTAATTTTCGGTAAAATTAAAACCTTATTTTCGGTAATTTTATTTTAGCATGTAGCTCCCGTATCACAACCACGGCCAGCCCTTTTAAATCAATTTTGAGTCGTTTTTGACTCACTTTCGCTATTAGTTGAGTCACTCAAATTTGAGTAAACGTAACTGGTATTGAAAAGTCGCCAATTCAAAAACATCGACTCGAATCAGATGGATGTTTTTGATTCGTCGGCTTGGCAATCCCAATTACATTTACTCAAATTTGAGTGACTCAACTTTTCGTGAGCTATATTAGATAGGTGCTGCCGTTCGCGCTTTAGCTCGCTTGTCATATTGCAAACAGAAATAGCTCCCGTTCACACTCCCGCTCACATATTAGATCTTTTGTGAGGTGAGCAGGTGAGCAACCGCTCAATTAAATAGAACGTTGGGCCACTCGTTCATCTTGGTGAATTAGTTCTTTAGCTCAGTTCATGAGCGCATTGCCCACCTTTTGTTCATAATACTCGCCGTGCCACCATATCTTGCAACGAGTAAATCTCCATCACACTTTGTAAGTGGCCCCAATAGCCTCCTTCTGTTAGGTTCATATCGGAAATCGTTACTGATAGATAAACTGAATTTAAAAAAAAAAAAATTTACAAGGATAAATTCACTTTATTTTTTATCAAAACCCTGTTGCCAGTCAATCCTGTTATCCAACATCCCAGTAATTCTTCCTGGAAGTGCAGAAGTGTTCTCGACGAGTGTGACGTCAACTATACTTCCCACATACCTTTTGTCTTATTTGACTCAGTACCTAAGATTCTGGGTCAGTCAGTGAATTCAATATCTAACATTCAGTTAAACTTGAAATTTCCATGGAATTCTTTTGAACAATCCATGATTCCACTTTAAAGGGTGATACGGTCAAAATTTGGTCAAGGGAAAACGCGTGTAAATCGGTGAAATCGTTTATTAAAAAATTAAATTAAATTTCTTTTTCAAGTTCAATTAGTATAAAATTCAGGAAAAATATTCAGTTAGGCTTCCGCTTTTCCAAATCCGAATTGCCGGGCCTTACGCTTGACCCCTGCCATCAGATTTTGTACAGCCACCTTGTCCACCTTCTTCGCCGCAGAAAGCCAGTTTGCCTTGAACTGCTGCTCGTCCTTAGCAGTTTTTTTGGTCTTCTATAGGTTCCGCTTGACAATAGCCCAGTATTTCTCAATTGGGCGGAGCTGTGGCGTGTTGGGAGGGTTCTTGTCCTTGGGAACCACCTGCACGTTGTTGGCGGCGTACCACTCCATGGCCTTTCTACCGCAATGACAAGATGCCAAATCCAGCCAAAACAGTACGGAACAACCGTGTTTCTTCAGGAAAGGCAGCAGACGTTTATTCAAACACTCTTTCACGTAAATTTCTTGGTTAACAGTCCCGGAAGCTATGAAAATGCTGCTTTTCAAGCCACAGGTACAGATGGCTTGCCAAACCAGATATTTCTTTGCGAACTTTGACAGTTTCGTGTTTCGCTTGAAAATATCTGCTACCTTTCCCCATCCTTTTGCCGTATAAAACTCCTGTCCCGGAAGCTGCTTGTAGTCGGCTTTGACGTAGGTTTCGTCGTCCATTACCACGCAGTCAAACTTCGTCAGCATCGTCGTGTACAGCCTCCGGGATCGCGCTTTGGCCGTCGTATTTTGTTTATCATCGCGATTTGGAGTCACTACCTTCTTGTAAGTCGATAGTCCGGCTCGTTTTTGGCTCGATGCACGGTTGTAGACGATACACCCAGCTTATTTGCGGCATCTCGGAGAGATAGGTTAGGGTTTCGCTTGAAACTACCGGCAACTCTCTTTGTCGTCTCAGCGGCTTCCGGTTTTCGATTTCCCCCCGATCCAGACTTCCTGGCTGTCGACAAACGTTCCCCAAACACTTTAATTACATTTGTAATGGTTGATTTGGCAACTTTTAGCGATTTTGCCAACTTTGCGTGCGAGTAGCTCGGATTTTCGCGATGCGCGAGCAAAATTTTGATACGCTGTTCTTCTTGCTTGGACGGCATTTTGACAACTGAAGAGTGAATTCCAAAATCAAAATAGGAACAACATTCTACACACACACCTTCAAAATGAGGGGTGTTTAGGTTTTTTAAATGCAAAATTGAAAGAAATACGTCAAGTTGATATTGACCAAATTTTGACCGTATCGCCCTTTATACCATTAATATTAATTTCATCAATAAGATTGTTACACTCACTTAAGAAGTTTGGCATTTTATTCAAACACTTTAAAGTTGTCCTTCGATCGATTGTAATATATTACGGATCACGGAACATATAAATATAAACAAACAAAAACGACAGATGTGTGCACGACGTTGCGAAAATAATTGTAGAAGGGTGAACTTTGCTTTGCTTGCCAAAAAGAATATCCCTCTAGCTCGTTCGTTGAATTGAAAAAAAAAAGAAAAATTTTCATGTTTCCAACAGCCTATTGACGTGTTGAAAGATTAAGATGGACCATGGAAAAAATATTTCTTGTTTTGCTAACGCATATATTTCTACTATCGAACTTTATCATTATGATGTACATTCACTTATCATCAGAGCATTAGTTATCACAATCAGGTAAACATCTACACTCTTATGAACACTTCAATTTTCGGAAACCACTGGTACGTCTAGGCCAATCCCTGAGATTTCAGAGATTGCAGAATTTCAGCTGGAATTGGTGGTGGGGTTGGCAGATGGCTACCGGTTGGCTGAAATCCGTTCTCGTCAGCAATGTAGTCGACGCGATACTTGACACCATCAGGGGCCACGAACTCATAGTATCCCTTGACGTGCATGACTCCGGTGTCCGAACCGGCCTTCTCGATGTGCCCGGCTTCGGACAATGAAATATCGTTATCGGTCAGCAGTTTGTAGACGTAGGAACCATCATCGTGCAACTCACGGGTGTCTTCCTTGACGCCAACAACCTGATCGTTGCTGGAAGAGCTGCTAACACCACCGCGTCCACTCGATTTAGTGCCGACAGAGCCGGAACCGGATGAAGCCACAAAGACTGGAACTGGAACGGCTGGCACTGGGGCTGCAACTGCTTGAACTTGCACAGGAGCTGGAATCTCTTGGATCTGCACTCGAGTGACTTGAACGGGAGCCGGGGCAGCCGGAGCCGGTGCAACAAATGAATTTACACCATTATTACCGAAACCAGCCGAAGCACTAACAAATCGGCCACCACCATTTGATCCAGATCCTGCAAACAAACTTTCCATTATTTCCAGCTATACGAATATTTTGAGAACATTAACAGCATACCAAGAGATACAGAATTAAAACCAGCGTCAGCGCCAAAACCAGCACCAGCTCCGGAACCACCACCAGCAACAAATCCAGCACCAGCTCCTGGACCACCGCCAGCAACAAAGCCAGCACCAGCACCAGCACCAGCATCAGAGCCAGCACCGGCACCAGCACCACTCGCTCCGGATTTTTCCTTGTTTGTTGGGCGCCACTGCCCATCATCAAATTTAGTATACAACACTTCTGGATGGTATTGCCCATCGTCGGCATCTTGAGCGATGGCACAGCCCACGATTATCACCGATAGCTGCAAGGTCACAAATCGAATTAGTATCAAATTGTCACTGCACGATTATCTCACGATCACGATTCTCACCATAATTGTGCACTTCATGTTTACTCTTCAAAACTTCACAAACTGGACACAGGATACTAGAAGATGATCTTTGCTAGTCCGAAGCAAGTGGAACGATGTGTTGCCATTAGTAAATGCTCCTGTTTTTATATGTTTCTCACTTTGATTAGAATCGTTGGCTACTGCAAGAAGCGCGTCATGTGTTGATTGTTTTAATTATTAAATGAGTTTTCACACTGGTGCTAGTGCAGGAAACGATCCAGCAAAACTGAAGAAACAAATCGACCTGTTTTGCAAATTCACAGGTTGTAAAATTTGATACCTAGGTGCTTGAACATTTATTTTTGATGAACAAGAGATGCCGACTTACTGAATGCTCTACTGGCGACTGCATTAGACACAGAAGTGGGCTGGTTGATGGACTACAATTATGTTTTGTTATGCAATAGTTAAATCAAATAAGCTTCAATTACTCCATATGACTGTTGATTAGACTGTCTTTATAATAACAACGTGTATGGTATAACAATTTTTTAAATATAAAGAATATATTCTTTAAAAAATGGGATGCGCTTGGGATTCGTTATTTTATTGATGTTCACAATATTTATTTCGAGTAATTCTCGCTGAAACCAGGTCAAAATAAAAAGAATGTTTAGTGCTTGATTCGTTAAAAGTGGTGATAAAATAAGGATATCATTTTCCCTAGCTTGAAATAATGGATCTTTCGCAAGATCTTTCCTTATCGCGAGCAGTTTCCGAGTTGATTTTGAGGTACCTCGATTAACTCACGTTGCTCAGCAAGCGATGAGCATTGTCATGTGTTTACTCTTTGTTTTTGCACAGCAGCTGTCAAACAAATAGCTCGTTAATATATGCACTCCCATGTGTACAGAACAGGACACAAGTAATTTTCAATGTTTTCAATTTTCTCTACTTAACTCTGATTTTGAAAACAATTTATATTCGCTCAAACTACATATCCGCTCGTACAATTTGATATCGTATTTACTAGTGTTGGCATTTGCCTTTTTCGAGAAGGAGTTCTTTTCATGTCTCCAATTAAGTCATACTTTGAATGAAGCCACGAGTTTCGGCTTGAGCTGCTATTTGCCATTGCAGCATCATTCCGCGTGACGGTCCGACTTTGAACTGGTGACGTGAATCAAGGGCAGGAGAAGAAACCTTCAAGCTTTTTAGAATCTATATTTAGCAAATTACCAGCAATTACCTTTACATGCCGTTATCAAACCGTTATCACATATTAAATATTCCTCGAACCTTCATTGTCGTGGAACTGGACTCACCGTTGATCCATTTTCTATTGCCATTAGCGGAATGTCAACTATTTTCTCAAACCAATTGGCAGTCAAACTTTTTGAAACCCTGGCAACCGAGAAGAACCGATGAAGATTGATTCAATTTTAAGCTATATTGAGTTACTCGCTAGTAACTCGGTGCATCAAAGCAACTCTGAGTAGAGCTGTCTCACCCCTGACTTGATTCGTTAAAAGTGGTGATAAAATAAGGATATCATTTTCATCAACATGGATCTTTCGCCTAATATGAGGTTGAACCATTTTTTTTAAATGTTGATTTTCACGCAATCCTTAACTTGTTGAACACGTTTTATCTCCTCAAATTGAATTATTTCCCCATGTTCAGTGAGATGGCCTAGTGAGATCAACCACGGATTCAGTATCAACGCTTCCCAAAAATACAGGATCGAATCC
>JASCZW010017539.1:0-16891 GCA_034211315.2 Aedes japonicus | reverse complement strand
GATTTTTTCTACGTGGACCGCGTTTATAAATACCCACGTGATAAACGCGCAGAAAAAACTTCAGTGTATCTACAAAAAGCAAGTCAAAGTAATATAGAAAAAATAAACAGATTGTCCGAAGCCAAACATTTTTAAGTGGACACCCGTTTATTTCAATATGCGTTAACAACTGAGACCAAAAATATACATGGAATAGCAGAAATTGTTCCTCATATAAAACCAGTTTGTTATTTTATTTTCCTTGCGTTTTCGCTTGCCTTATACAATCCTCTGTAACAAAATCGAATTAGATTACATAAACAATACCTTTCCGGATCAACCTACCATCGTGATGCTTGTTCATTGAAGTTTATGGCTGCTAGTGCCTCATTTCTTCCCGATCATCATGTATGCATTTATTTTGGAAAACTTCACTCGACACGGTGAAACGCTACCCTCGGAGTTTGGCATAATTTTCCGTCCTTTCACTTACAGCGAGGGACCGTTGCTGGCGGAGTGTTGGTTTGAGAAAGCAAGTTGGCTGAAATCCACACTGAGCGGTACCTTTCTTGTATTCTTACAGCTCAGCAGGATCAGGTACATGTGCTTGATACCAGCAGCTAGCATCCGAACCTTACACTTCATTATTATTAAGTTTTATTTATTATACCCCAGATAGTTAATATTAGTTCAAGTTGAACCGGCAGCCAAGGAACTATGGCTCAGAATCGAGTAACCTTTCCGTTAACTGTATGCTCTTTATCGGATTTGACGTTCAGAGCGGCGCTACCCTGCTTCCCAAAACCAGAGATGATTTTTCATAGGTGTTTTTTTAAATTCTCTGAAAGTTTAGTACATTCCTTGTCCATCATCGCTTCCTACCGACCGACGAGAGGTGTTTCCCGCAGACAGCAAAGAGAGAAGTTTCGAGCATCGCACCAGCTTTCAGTCTGGACCAGATAAATCTTCTCAAGCCGAGGGCAGCTAGCGCTGCATAAAAATGAATTTCATTCACAGAGCTGCGTTCGTCCGTTGTTTAGGGGTATGTAGCCATTGTGCATACATATTTGCCGGTGAAACGCTGCCGCTTGCTGCTCGGAAGGTACATGAGTCTCGGTAGCATCCCACCGCAGTTGGTTCGGCTCCGGATCAGGATTTGCTCCTCGGAAAACGACGAAGGATAGCTTTTCGAATGTTTACCTAATGATCATTGCACCGCGCTGGTTGGACGGTGTGTGGCTGAATGAGAAACTTTCTCAACAGTACTTTGATACGCTCAGGTGGAAATTTGTTTGCTGCAGCAAAGTTACGCTTGAACGGACTGGTTACCTCATTTCTGATATTAAAATTGCTAATTAAAATCCAGCGATGCACGTTGTGTTTAACATGAAATATCAATCTCAGAGGTGAATCTATCATTAGGGGTTTTTTTTTTTGGTTTTGTTTTCGGGGATTGTGGAAAAGTTGAACGGTAGTGAAATGCAAGGCAAACTAATGTGCTACTTGTGGAGTCAGAGCGACTTGCGATAGTGGGAAATTGATGGCAGAATATGAATTCAAGTACTTAATTGGTTTTCATTCAACCGCCGCTGAGAGCATAACGACACTTTGAGGGAATTTTTTTCTATGTGACCTACAAAAATGCCTATTTTTGACACCCGATTTCATCTGCTAGCAAAGAGTGAAACATAGATGTTATACTCATTGACTATTATTACTGTGCAATCGAACCGTCTAGTGAAGTACCGAATTCGGAATAATAAAATCATCTGTATCTCAGTAACGAATTGACGTACAAATAATTTCGATGCATCGAAACAAAGCTAATTCACTGTACTTTGAGAAAAAAATATCAAAACAAATAATTTCTCTTCGTTTCTAATGAATTGCACATCCTTATTTATTCTTCCCATCAAACGCTGCACACATTGGGAGTCAACTTCCTTAGCACATTTGTTCCACATTTTGGTCATCTGAGTCACACCCAGAACCGTTCTTCCACTTTTCTTAAGCTTCCGCTTCATTATTGCCCAAAATCTCTCGATGGGCCGGAACTGCGGCCAGTTGGGTGGATTTATGTGTTTATCAATGAAGTCTACGTTATTATCGCGGTACCATTGGATGACTTCCCGGCTGTAGAGGCAACTCGCCAAATCTGGCCAAAACTTCACGGGACCTTCATGGGCTTTAATGAAAAGAAGTACGCGGTTTTTGAGGCATTCTTCCTTGTACAGCTTCGAGTCCATCGTCTTATTCGTCACGAACACTTTGGTCTTTGCGCCGCAGCTGCATATCCCTTGTCAAATCATCAGTTTTTTGGCAATTCTCTCCACAAAAGCAAACTTAAACTTCGCAGGAACATCTCGTCGCCATGCAGAACTTTTGGCCAGGAAGCTGTCCGAAATCCATTTTGACGTAGGTTTCATCGTCGATGAGCAGGCATCCTTGGTGCTTCGTCAAAACCTTCTGGTACAATTTCCGAGCTCGAGTTGTGGTGACGAAACTTTGCTTCAACGTTCTGTTTGGTTGCTTGCTGGCTCAATAAGAACGATGTCCTGCTCGCAAAAGAATTCTTCGAACGGTACTGCGAGCAGCTGCGTATTATTGTGGGATTTCATTATCTGATAGTCCAGGGTTTGCTCTGACGGTTCTCACTACCTTCTGGTTCAGTTTGCGGTCATATGTTCCACTACGACGCTTACCTTGAGGCACTCGATGCGCGCTCTTTTGCTCCCTGAATCGTTTGAGCACATCATACACGATTGATTTCGCGTTTTCCAACGTTTTTGCGATTTTTATTAGGGACCACGGTTGGATTATCAAAGTGGATGTGCAGCATTTTTTCTCCTCTCGGCTTCCATCTGGAATAACTTTTGCCTCACTGCACGAAACATCGTGAAATTTGTTGAATTTGTTGAGAAAGTTGGCGCTTCACACACTACCTAAATGTCATGTAAATTTCTGTCCCCTGGGACCGACACATGCAAGCATCCTTTTGCACATAAGAATGAGTTGAAAGAGATGAGAAAATAAATCCAATCAAACCCATTTTTCATAGAATTGCGTATGTGTCGATTTCAGGAGACATAATTTTACACGAAGTCTTTGCTTACGTTCCCGAACTTTTTTCAAACATGAATTACGTCTCGTGTAAAATTCATAATTTCTAAGTGTGTAGGTTAACAAACCGCTTTAAAACAATTTTTGAAATGTTCACTTTCCGTGCCGCTGCAACACAATAAGTGATTTCGGATTCTAACTGGACAGAACTTTATTAGCATCAATCGGCAACATCGGGCGAAGAAACAATTTAATTTATACCCACATCAAGTTGCCTTGCTTGGAAAAACACCAACAGAATCAACGTCGTTTACAAAGCTCCACACCAGGGTTACAATATTATTTTTCGTTCTCTTCTTCGATTTTTTGCCAGAAAATCTTACACTCTAATTGCTATGTTTTGTATTCTCCGTGCGTGGAGTAACGATTATGATATAGAAGGAAATGTTCGCTCATCACCATGAAGCACTTGGAGTGCACAATAATGACGCATCACAACAGAGTGCATACAAACTACCGCTAAAATCACAAAGCTATCAGTGGTACATGAGCGCGATCCAACACGTTACTTTTGCCTGTTGAGGTGGTGGATTCGTCCGTGCCTCGACCTACCCCGCAGTGGGATGTTAGGCAAAGGTAACGTCCTTGGTTCGAGTACTACTTTACCCATGTCCTTTCGCTCAATTTTCAATACTTCTATTCTATTTCAAACTTACCGTACACTGACGGAACTTTCAACACTTCCTCTTTATATTTTTCATTCTAGCAAACATTACTGTCCACTCTTGGTACCTCATGGTGACGAGCGAACATCTCCTTCTACATCAGAAAATCTCTCATACCTGTGTTTAACTGCAGAAAATTTTGGCAAAAATCTCTGCTTCAAACTTTGTGTTGTAAAAGTAGAATGGACACTTTTCAGGTACGTGAATGCAAAATAAAACAGATATATACTCAACAAAACATATTTATTTGAGTATCCGATACAAAACAGTAATTAATTAAGGCTTAAGTGCAGTAACCGGTTTCCATACATCACACTACAACAACACGGATCTTCTTTCTACAGAAGCCCTTCTGACAGACCAGTGTCAACGTTATAATGAATCATGAGGTGTTTATATTGATAACTTAAAGTACAAGTACAAGGATAACCAAACAAAATGGGAACGTAATTGACAATCAATATTTGATGTGATGTAAATGCATAACTTGATTGAATTTAGATTTTAGTTTTGATGGTAGTTTTAGCTGATCAACTCCTCCTCTTTTTGATGACGTTATTCAGGCGTTTCCGGATTTCGGTCTTGTTCAGATTGTATTGCGAGAAAATTCGCGCCATCGCTACCGGAGAATGCTGAATAATAGAGTAGAAAGTTCACAAATATCTTTCTAAGCAAAGGAAAATCCAGTTTCCCATCTGCTCATTTGAAACAAGTTTCCAAGTCACCCCCGATTCTTCCACCTCGATGTCCTTGCAGATGATGAAACTCATTTTCGATGGTCTGTTCCTCTCCGGGTTCACAAAAAAGTCGGATATTATAAAGTAATCGAGCTGAATTCCTTCAAAGCGTGCAACTTCTTGGGGTCAACGCTCGATGCAGTAGACAGTACTGGATTGTTCAATAGCTCAAATCACTTAATGACCTGTTAAATCAACTTGGTATAAAAAGTACAGCAGATCGAGTAGAAAGCCTCCTTCCTGGCATCATCGGCAGTTCCTGATCTAAGCATTTCTCCTGGTGCAAACCCTGACTTCTTACGAAGATGTTTCTCGAAATCAGGAACTCCGAAATCTGGCAGGTGCCTTAGGTAATCATCCTCACATATATGTGCAAGCAGAACCATTAGTGAAACATCAGCTGATCGCCCAAGTTGGGGAAGTCCGGAACTTCTGACTGGAAGAGACGGTACGCTTTGTTGATAAGGGGCAATACGTAGCTCAACAACTGGAGAAGTGGCTGCATCATCGTGTCATTCAGATGACAGAGAATGCACTGTGAGATTGGAACAAGAAAGATTGACGAGCTCCGAAAACCGTTCCAAATTCTTGACAACTGACTCCAATGTTAGCCTTTTGGTGGCACATGGATGCACAACTTTCAAAAGCTTTATTTCCTAGGTACTTTGTATCATCTGGAATTCATTGGATCATTTAGGGCTGCAGGACAAGTAATTGTAGATATCTCGCATCAACTGTTTCAGGTACAATGGTAGTTTTTCACATGGGTAGCTTGCACAAATAGCCAAATAGTGACAATTACATTTGATTATTATCAAATGAGGACAATCACGTTTCAGGAGCTTCTTGACGACTTACCAATGATAAATCTTGTCCAAAGACCACTAGTGATGGTTTGGGGAGGTTTTCATCGAAAAAAGCGTTAAAGTGAATGCCGTTTATTATAAAACGGAAGTTTTGGAGAAAGTTGTCAAGCCATATGTACAAGAGGTGTTTGGAGATGATCACTATGTGTTTCAGCAGGACGGAGAATCATTGCATACTGCAAATCTCGTTCATGGCTGGTGCCGAGAAAATTTGACCGACTTTTTGGACAAGAATGAATGGCCCCAGTCCCAGTTCACCAGATCTGAATCCCTTGGATTATTTCGCATGGTCATACATGCTGGCGAAGGTAAATGACCACAGGGCGTCTTATTTGAACCAATTCAAAATCGTAAGCAAACGTATTTGGGACGAAATGCCGATGGAAGTTGTGCCTGTGACGGTTTCGAAAAACGTCTGGAGCTGGTCAAGAAGGTTAAAGGCGGTGTTATTCCAAAACATATGCTGCAGTTGATCAGTATTACATATATTGCAATATAATCGGTAAAATTATCAACAAAATCTGGATTATCGATTTGAAATAAATAGAGTTTTATTTTGTACGAGAATATATTGGACACGGTGTACATATATGCGGATCAAGCTTAGCAGCGAAACTTTCCGTTTTACCTTCCTTAATTTAATGCGCCATTATATGGATGGATAAACGTAGAAGGTAACTCTAATAAATAATTTAATTTTTGTAAGATTTTTTAATGAAACCCACAAAAATCAATATGATGATTTTCAAATGAAGTCTACAGTGCGGGTAAAAACATTTGTAACAGTTTTGAATTTTTCAAATTCCTGTGTTTTTGAACACACACAATTTCAAATGCTCGTATATTTTTGAACAGAGTAAGGACATTCATTCTAGGCAGGTTCCCGATTGCTGTACTGTTCTTTAACCTATATTTAACCCTAGTACTTTTTCCTCATTCTTAAGTTTACGATGCTGCTTGTATGCCAAAAAAAAAAAAACTATTTGCTATTAGTTTGCCTGCATAACATATATTACTCATGCATATCATCTTTTTCATATACCACGAACAACTGGTCGTATAAATTGTATTCAACTTGCTTTTAGCCTACGTTACACTTTTTAAGTTGGAAGTCATCGAAAATTGACAATTGCGAGCTAAAAGGCTACGAACGCCAACTTAAATTTTTCGTAATTCCATGTCTATCAATGTTAACCACCAAATCTATTGAGAAGGCAAACTTTCCCTCAACAATCATTGTGGTGGTGTACTTAAGCGAGGTTAAATTCTTAAGAAATTCGTGAAAGAAGTTGTTCATGTTTGCGGCATTGGCTTTTGTGAAGGAAATTGTGATGCAATGCTTATTGATATGACTAGTTTCTAGGTATATTTATTCGATTTCAGTATCCAGTATTCATGTATCAAATCAATGAAATGTACGTAATGCGTTTGAAACGTTTTAAGAAGTGATATGCAATTGGTTACCCAGGTTTATAAATGTCATGTGAATTACGTTTGAACATTTTGAGAAAGTATCAATTGCAACCATTTATGTTACTTAATACATTCAATATGAAATTTTATTTTCGAGAAAACAACTACATATTGTACTCGAAACTGTCCAAGCCGAATGGCTTCTTGCCTCTACTGCCACTGCTTAAGAAATAATTTAATTTAAAGAATCCCTTGCATTCACTTTCACACTTTTGTTTGAGCTTTGTTATTCCGTTATGAGTCATTGTGCGCACCAATAATCTCCCGAATTTGGCAGTAACTTTTCCAATTTTCTACGCAATGGATATTGTTGTTTAACTTCAAATAAAATCAACAGGTGATTTTTGTTTTGATCGACATTAATATTTAACACACTGTTTTACACGAACCGCAGATTTGTTACTTTTATAGAAGCACTATCAATTATCAGTATTGGAATCGGCTATTCCGGACCGCCTCATTGTTAAATCATTAAAGTAACAGTTAAAGTACTGTATGTTGTATGATGTATGATATGTACTACCACCCATTGTAGCACGGAAACTAAGTCCGACAGCAGTGAGCTCTTCTCGCTGTTAGACTTGATCAAGCTTTAATAACCACTGATTATCCTAATCATGCCATTGTATGAAGGGCCAAAAAGGGGTTGGGTGGATCAATAGGCAACATCACTTATACGTATCCACAGGGACATAAAGAATCTCCTTCCAACAACATGATTGAACAATTGGTCAAAAGAGGTTGCCCCAATGGGCGAGGGAGAAGAGCCCGCCCTCTATTCACAAACTGTTAGGAATGGTGAGTTGGCATTTCCACTCTCCCCAACCAGAGTGCTTCAATCGGGTGCCCTGATGGTCCCTCCCATTCCCATGAAATATTTATATAATCTATATATATAAAACAGAGTGGCATACGTAAGACCGCCCATAACTCGAGAACAGATCGTCCGATTTAAGTTGTCTTTTCGGTGTTGTGTTTGGCTGCGCCCAAGGAACATTTATAAAAAAAAAAGTTGAACAAATTTATGGGGAAAATGAAAATTTCGAAAATGATAAATTTTCAATACATTATGTATGGTATTTATTCGTTTTGATCGAGTTATCCTTGACATGAATCGGAGTTGACTATGATAGTCCACATGACATTGCTCAATTCCACAGGTGTCATTATTCTGCTTTTGGTTAATGTTCGTGGTCCAGCTTCGTTTGAGTAGTTTCGGACTGTGGGTGATCTACTATGTGTGACATATCGAGAGGCCTGTCAGTGGTTGAAAACGACACTCATTGGCATACAACACATGCCAATGCCATTTTTACTGCACCTGCAATCAAATTCATACCCTGTTTGCGATCATCATCTTGACATGCTTTCCATCAAATGTAGTCGAATTGTGGAACAAACACAAAGATGAAATGGTTGATAATATTTTACATCGAGCTCGAAAATCCATTGTGAATTACGAGCTGTAAATTAACAATAAGATGCGCAACGAGGCGCTGATTTTGTTCGAATACATGTGTTTACTCATGTGCGGCATTGGCTCCTCAGCAAGAGGACGTTTACGAAACTTTGATGAAACCGATTGACGACTGAAATGGAGGCGTGTTCTTCATCAATGTACCTGGCGAAACTTGCAAAAAGTACCTCATTTCATTACTATTGGCTTGGGTTCGCTCATGATCAGATATTGCGGTGGCGGTTGCCTCTTCAGGGATTGCAGCCAAATTGTTGGAAGGCGGTCGAACGGCTCAATCTGCGTTGAAGCTGCCGTGGAATCTCCAACTGACAGACGAATCGACATGCAACATTTCGAAGAATTCAGTAAGGACGAAAGTGTTGCAGTGTTGTCAGACCATCGTCTGGGACGAATGCAAAATGGCACACAAACGAGCATTGGATGCACTCGATCGAACAATTCAAGATCTGCGCAGTAACTTTAGACCTTTTGGAGGCGCAATGATTTTGTTGCCAGGTGATTTTCGGCAAACAGTACCTGTCATTTCACAAGCATTAAGCTTTCGTATTTGTGGCGATATGTAAAGAAGCTACAGTTGACGAGAAATGTCTGAGTTACCTTGAAAAACGATCCGTGTGGCGAGATTTTTCGAATCAATTGTTGGCGATTGACAATGGATTGATTTCGTTCCCGCCGAATGTCTGCCAGTTCACAACGACGAAAGAGGAACTCATTACAAGTGTTTTCCAAACACTATCCAGAATTATGAGAACCACGATTGGCAAAGTGCACGTGCAAAAATAAGGATGCCGGGGATTTGAATTTCGTATTTCAAAATGTAATTCCTGGGCAATTACGTTCATTCAACTTAACTGATTGTGTTACTAATCCGGACGAAGTAACCAAATATCCAACAAAATTTCTGAATTCATTGGATTTACCAGGATTACCACCATACAATTTACGACTGAAGATAGGATCTGTTATCATGAAGCTCCAGAACCTCAACCAACCGAAATTGTGTAATGGAACAAGATTGGTCGTTAAGCAACTCAAGAATAATGTCATTCAAGCAATGATACTTAAAGGCGAATTCAAGGGCGAGGAAATGTCCAAGAATTCGACTTATTTCAAACGATCTACCTTTTGAGTTCAAACGAATACAACTTGCGGTTCTCCTTTAATTTGCCATGACAATCAATAAATCACAAAGCCAATCTTTGGAAGTGTGCGGGATTAATCTCGAATGCCCATACTTCTGGCATTGTTGTTCATTAATCTTTGTTTATTTACGCGCCGGATAATGGAAAAAAGAATTTAATCTACCACATAGCACTAAATTGAACTGGCGCAAAATTCTGTTTACAATCATGTAAGTAAAGCATATAAATGCAAACAAATTCGAAAAGCGTTTTATTCAATCAATATCTAAAATTCAAGTTTCGTAATCACGAACGCACCATAAAAAAATTGCGGTGACAACAAGCCAAGTCACTTAAAAATAAAATTAAATCATGAATGTTCGGATTTATTTGAATCCTAAAATCGGTTAAAGCGGAACAAAGTTCGCCGGGTCAGCTAGTATTGTATATATTTATGTAAATGAAAAAGATTGCAATCACTCGGTATCTAGTATTTATGATCTCTTTCGGTGGATCCTGAAATATAAGAAATGTTATAAAGTGTTAATGTGGAGAGTTCTGTGTTTTCGCGCTTAAGCACGTTTTCGTTCGTTTTAAGCGATAGCAGCAATTTCCCAAAATCTTGATTTATGGTATCCTAAAAAGTTTGTTAAATTTTACAAAAATTACATTTATACATTCTCATTTACTGTTGCTATGTTCACTATTTGCTGCTTGGTGTTGATTTCTATTACATCTTCTATGAAGTAAAATCAATAAAGCAATATCATCAAATATAATGATATTGTGAGTTATGCTACGGTACTGACAAAAATTGAACTGTAACATCAGACACAATCCGAATGGCAAACAGCTCAAATTTGGAAAAGATCCATTTGCAAACCGGAATTGAAAAATACATTAAGTAATAAGTGCAAAAACCTACCATAGATTCCGTTGCAGCTTCTTTTATTCAAGGCACTAGATACTTCTAAATCATAATGATAATTGGACATATAAGACATAATAATTAAAAGTATATATAACCTATTTGGTGAAATTATAAAAAAAAATATGTTAAAATATAAATCCTGAAAACACCAGTAATGATCAAAATGATAATGATGATGATAAAGAAGATTGATAATGGTTATGAATAAATAATGTCCTGTATGATAATATATGTAGTCAAGGGATATTATAATATAAACTGAAAATTACATCTGTGCCGACTGCTGTTTTGTTGCATTTGTAGACAAACTTCCGCATGAGCCAGAAAATTTAGTCAATGTATTACATGAGAAAAAAAAATGAATCTTAAATTTTAAATTATTGTATAATACCTGATGACCTGGTAGACCTGAAAGATATGATAATGGAAAATTATGCTATGATTTACCGGTCGCACCCCCTCACTTCGCTATTGTCAGATTGACAACATTGCCCAGGCTACGCCAACCAGCGTCTCCATGTTTCAGCTGGCAGTCTTTTGTGATCATATGACTCGTGGAGGAGTAAGGTAGGAACTTGTGAGGACCGGAGGTCGGTCGCACCCTCCTGCCAAGTTGTCAACTCACCATTTGAAGCCCATTAAAGTAACAATTAAAGTACTACAAAAAAAAAAAAACGCTCAGCTTGCACTTTGTACAGTGGTACAGCGATGACCACGTCGTTGTATGGAAAACTGAAAAAATTGTACTGTGGTTTTAGTTAGCTGCTCCACATTCAAAATACAATGAAGTATGTTTTCGTATGCAAAGTGCGAACTTTTTTCTTTTTTACACGGTTTTTTTTTGCACGGTTTGTTTTCGTTTGCGATAAGTCCCGAACGAAAAAAAATGTCGACCTAATTCAAATTACATATTACGTTTCGGGCAAATAGAAATCATATGGTAGTTTTTCAAAATATTCACAGTTTTTGATGTAGTACTCAAAATTATAAAAACTGTATTATGATCATTGCATGAAAAGGTAACTCATGCAAACCAAATCGAAGCAATTTAAAATGTTCATGCATGTGAATTGATCAACTATATTTAGTCTTACCATGAACGGTTTGATAGTAAAAGTGGAACATATACACCGTGTAAAAATAAATCCTTTGTGTATTCCTGCATTACATGACGATGTTTTTACAAGCCCCGTTAACCCTTGAATCAGTTTGAAACAACCTCTCACTCTCTCCAATCTCTAAACGTAACAAACAAATTTCCATAAAATATATCTCAGTATGAAGGAAAATACTAATACAAAAAAGAAACACAAGAAAAGAAAACAAGAAACACAAGAAACACAAAAAAGAATGATTCCCAACGTAGTTTCTTGTTGAAGTTCTTTTTATTATGATGTGCGTAACAACATCTCAAAAGACTCCCCCACATATTAAGCGTTTACAATTTACAACAAATACTGAACAACCTCATACACGCAGGAAAATGCCTTTGAATCAGCACAAACAAAAAGTTTGCGGTTTCAAAATCACATAATTTAATTGTATCGAATCATAGAAATGCGTTACAGTAGGCAAAATTAGCTTTGCAGCAATTTACGTAATTTCATCAGTTGAAAAAAACTGTATTGATTGGAATAAATAACCCATTATTTGATCAATTAAAAACTGTTCTTTCAATCAATGAACTTTTTCTTGAAGCAAAAAATAATAATAATGATTTAACAGAAATAATTTGTTGTTCTAGCCCCACCCGGCCATTTCATAAACATTGTTCTGATTTGCAAAACCCTTTTTTAAACAACTATTAAGTAAAAGTATGCCTCGGTTTTATGGTTACTCGATTATATGCACGCTAGATTTTTTCTACTTCGATACTAAGCACATTTTACGTCAAATTTATGTACAATTTTCTTCTTTACAATAATAAATTTATTTTGAAGGCGTAAATTGCTCGGTTACAAATATTTACTAATAAAAGCGATGGCAATAACAAGATTTTGAAAAGTGTAACATGTTTTAATGATCAAATGCTGTTTTTTAGGGATGAAGGAAACAGGTTGGAACGGTCAATTTGAATTTTGGTTTTCTTTTGAGGTTAGTACTACTGTGCAGAGTACAGTCTACTGCTGTTCTACTCAGTTTTGGTTAATTTCACACGAACGTGTTTATCATTTCGGTTTACAACTTCGAGTTCGAGTAAATTTGCGCCGCCATTTAAAATTAAGTTCAAAGGTAGATTGCGTTCTGGGAAATGACTCCTAGAGTTGTCGATAGAACTCAACGAGAAAAATAGAAACGAACTGGCATTCTCGTCACTGGTAAAATTAGGATCATCCATGATAACGAGAATGGAATATCGGTGCGTGACGTAATGCACAATACCACATTAAGTGGCGGTGTAGCACATCCAGCAATCAAAGAAGGCGATATTTGACAATATTGCGAACATTCATGGTAACAGCAGATGTAATTTGGATGTTAATTTAAAAAAGTGGACGTTCTGAACATGTTTTAAATACATCTTGAGCGAAACCTATCAACTTATTTACAAACAACTAGTATACAGGCTATTTCCAAATAACCCAAAATTGAACACGTTTGACTAAAATCAGTCGAAAGTATGGCTATTCCAAAGTAAGCAAATATAGAGTAAACGATAGGTAATGATAGACTCAGTACATCATAGTGCTAAATTGGTGAATACACAGAAAAAAAAACCATGCTCAGATTCGTGAACTGCAGTCATGAATTCGAGAACAAGCAAAAATACATCGTGAACTGAATCACGATATCAGGAACTAAAGTACGTTTTTTTGGGTAAAAATCTTGAAAACGTAAACTAGTTCACGGTCCGCTTTCATTTTCGAGAACGCTTTTGTTTCTGTGTAGAACTTTAAGAGGTAATATAAATAAATGCAAAGCTGTATCTATCACATTGTATTATTTACTTCTTTTAAATTGAAGTAACATGAGATGCACGCACACACTTCGCAACAAATATTAGTGTTTCAAATCACTTCTTCAAACAAATTTGTAAAAATAATTCAGCTTTCTGGAGGAAAAAGCTAAAATGACTTGTCCAAACTTGTTGGAACAAACAGTTATGCAGCATTGATGTGTGTTGGGCACCATTTTGCTTTTTAAAAAATAAGTCAAATTTTCCCCTGCACTATATATTAGAATCTGAGTAAACTTCATCTAGTTTCCTTCATATGTACGCTTACTTAAATTTGAGTAAACGTATGTTCACCCATTTCTTCCCTTTTGGACGGACTGAGTGAGTAGCTTACGTTCATCTTCAAAATTTATTTAAAACTAGCTGAACCCGGTGCGAGCCTTGCTACGCATGCAACAAAATGAATGAAAATTCAATAGAACAGCTAGTTAAAATATTTTCGTTTACTAATGTAATTTCTGAAAAAAACACAAAGATTTATGTTTTTAATAAAACCTTTGCATCGGTAGTTTCTATAGGTCTTTCATTCTGCGTAGAAGCATTTCATTGACAAAAAAAGTATCATCAAACGAAGCCGTATCCTGTCAGTTTGAATGTAATTTTCCCTTGCATAACCTTTGATCAACTGCTTGTGCATAATATAGCACTGAGAGTAACTCAAGCATCCCTCATTCTTGGCTAAGCAGGGGTCAAACTTCTATCAGTACATGCTTCTTACCCGATAAATACACATTTTGAGTTTAAGTTACATGGATAATTCTCATGTTTGGTTCCACTTTCTGTTTCGTTTGTTTGAGAGGCCACTCCCCCCTCCCACCAGAGAGATGAGGTCTCAAACCACCTTAGAAAAAAATCTTGTCTAAAACTCCCCACATGCCAAATTTGGTTCCATTTGCTTGATTAGTGTTTGAGTTTTGCATAAATTTGTGATTCATTTGTGTAGACCACCCCCCCCTTCCAGACGGGAGAAGAGCTTTGAACCATCATAAGAACCTTCTCCGGCCTCAACAACTTCTACATATAAATTTTCATAACAGTAGGTATAATTCTCATGTTTGGTTGACATTTCTGTCTCATTTTCATGAGAACCCACCCCTACCAGGAAGGGGAGGAGTCTCAAACTTCCATAGAAACATTTCTTGCCTTCAAAACCCTCACATACCACAAACTTTTGTTTCATTCGTATGGGGCCCCTCTTTCTAGAGGTGGGAGGGATCTCAAACTATCATTAGATCCTTTTCCGGACATACTGCATACAAATTTGCATACCAGTAGGCATAGTTCTCATGTTTGTTTGAAATTTGTGTTTCATTTGTATGGGAGCCCCCTTTCCAGAGGGTGGCGGGGTCTCAAGAAACCATAGAAACATATCTTGTCTCCAAAAACTCCCACATGCTAAATTTGGTTTCCTTTGCTTGATTAGTTCTCGAGTTATGCAAAAATGTGTGTTTCATTTGTATGCAAACCCCCCCCCCTTCTCCGGCCCCAAAAACCCCTCCACGCAAAATTTCACGCCGATCAGATCAGTAGTTTTTGATTCTATAAGGTTCAGACAGACAGAAATTCATTGTTATACATATAATAGCTGCGTCCGGAGCGCTGCTACGCTTGCAACTAAATGAAGGGAAATTTAATATAACTGGCATCTTTTGGTTTTTTTTGCCTTCAAAACCCCCCCCACATGCCAAATTTGATTCGATTTGCTTGTTTAGTTCTCGAGTTATGAAGTAATTTGTGTCTCATGTGTATGAGAGCCTATCTTCCTGAGAGAGTAGGGGTCTCAAACAATCATAAGAACCTTCTCCAGCCCCAAAAACCCCTTCATATAAATTTTCACGTTGGTCGGTTCAGAACTTTCCGAGTCTATAAGGGTCTGACAAACAGACAGACAGACAGAAATTCATCTTTATGCATATAGAAATCTAGCCTCCAAAATCCCCCATATGCTAAAAGTGGTTTGATTTACTTGATTAGTTCTCCAGTTATGCAGAAATTGGCTTTTAATTTGTATGGGAGCCCCCCTCCCTTTCAAAATGGGGAGGGGTATTGAACTTCCATAGAAATATTACTTGCCTCCAAAAATCAAAACATGCCAAATTTGGTTTCATATGCTGCATTGAGTTATGCTAAAAATTATGTTTCATTTTTATGGAAGTCTCCCCTTTCAGAAGGCGGAGGGGTCTCAAACCACCTTAGAAACATTTGTTTCCTTCAAAAACCTCCATATGCCAAATTTGGTTCCATTTGCTTGATTTGTTCTTGAGTTATGCAGAAATTCGTGTTTCATATATATTAGAGACCCCTCTTTCAGTGAGCGGAGGAGTCTCAAACCACAATAGAAACATTTCTTGCCATCGAAAAACTCCACACGCCAAATTTGGTTCCATATGCTTGATTAGTTCTCGAGTTATGCACAAATGTGTGTTTCATTTGTATGAGAGCCCCCCTCTTACAGAAGGCGGAAGGGTGTCGAGTAACCTTAGAAATATTTCTTGCCTTCAAAAATCTCTACCTGCCAAATTTTGTTCCATTTGATTAGTTCTCGAGATATATAGAAACTATTGTTTCATTTATATGGGACCCCCCCCCCTACCAGAGAGAGAGGAGGGGTCTCATACTATTGTAGAAATAATCATTGCCTTTAAAATCCCCGCATGCCAAATTTGGTTCCATTTGCTTTATTAGATCTAGAGTTATGAAGAAATTTTAGATTCATTTGTATGACAGCACCCCTTCTAGGAGAGGGGAGGGGTCTCAAACCACCATAGAAAAAAAAATTGTCTCCAGAAAGCCCCACATGCCAAATTTGGTTCCATTTGCTTGATTAGCTCTTGCGATATGCAGAAAATTCTGTTTCATTTGTATGGGAGCCTCCTTTTTTAGAGAGGGGAGGGGTCTTTGACTACCATTTAAAAATTTATTGCCTCCAAAAACTTCCGCATGCTTAATTTGGGTTCCTTTGCTTAATCAGTTCTCGAGTTATGCAGAAATTTGTGCTTCATTTGTATGGGAGCCCCCCTTTCCAGAGAAGGGAGGGGTCTCAAACCATCATAAGAACCTTCCCCGGCCCCAAAGCCTTCTCCATACAAATTTCACGCCGATCGGCTTAGTAGTTTTTTAGCCTATTAGGTTCAGACAGACAGACAGACAGACAGAAATCCATTTTTTATGTATATAGATTAGGTGCCAATGGCATGTATGGGGAAAAATTGACCATCGAATTTCAAAACGGGTAGTGCTCAAAAGTTTCGTCTCCTCAAAAAAGTCCCCATGCAAAATTTGAGCTCAATCGGACTTTCGTTAAGTGTTGGACCAAAGCGGTCAAAGTTTGACAATTTTGAAACACGAAAAATTTCCAGCAAGAGGTACGTTAAAAATTCCGAAATCGATTTTTTGTTTTTGATGCAAATGTCTTAGTAAATGCATGAAACGTCGAGATCTGGTGTTATCTCGAAAAAAATTTGAAAAAATTGACTTTTGGGACTTAGAAATTTTTTGAGGTGGAGAGCGAAATGAATTTGATATAGATTTGAATTCAATTGCTGAGATACCCATGGCAATAGTAC
>JASCZW010017538.1:0-16895 GCA_034211315.2 Aedes japonicus | reverse complement strand
ACAGTTTTCTATCGGCACTACTTATAGTATTTAACATACAACATCTAACTAGATTTTTATTTCATTTTTTGTTTAAACTAAACCCTAGTTGGCCACACAGAAAAAAACCGTAGTCTGATGTAGAAGGAGATGTTTGCTCATCACCATGAGGCACCAGAGTAGACAGTCATGTTTGCTAGAATGAAAGATATGAAGAGAAAGTGTTGAAAGTTCCGTCAGTGTACGGTAGGTTGAAAATTGAATAGAAGTATTGAAAATTGGGCGAAGGGCATTTATATAGTGGTACTCGAACCAAGGACGTTACTTTTGTCTAACATCCCACTGCGGGGTAGGTCAAGGCACGGACGAATCCCCCACCTCAACAGGCAAAATTAGGGATGTTAGGCGTCCATGGTTGGAGTAGCACTCTATTCATGCCCTTCGCACAATTTTCAATACTTCTATTCCATTTTCAACCTACCGTACACTGACGGAACTTTCAACACTTTCTCTTCATATCTTTCATTCTAGCTAACATGACTGTCCACTCTTGGTGCCTCATAATGATAAACGAACATCTCCTTCTACATCCGGTCAGAACACCGCGTCTTCGCCCTTATGGAATTTCTTGATGAACGACGCAACTTCCGACAGGCATCTCGTTCTATAAATTTCCTTGTTCACGGCCAGTCCAAAGCGAAAGAAGAGCGGCTTTGACAACCCCTTTTCGCTGATTGTCAGCCACAGCAGCACCTTCTTGGGGAACTTGATGTGTGAAATCAACTTCACCTAGGAAGTCACTGCCTTCGTGGAGGAAGTAAAATACGAAATGCCCTGCCAGTCGTTGCCAGCCAGCGTGAGATAGGTCTCGTCGTCCATCACCACCGCCACGTCACGATTCGCCGGGAGAATCGAGTTGACCATCGCGACTTCCACGTCCTGACATGTATTTTCATGTTCGACAGGTACCTTTTCACTATTTGACCAGTTGAACCGACCTACCGGCCAAGCGCACGCAGCGATGTAGTCACTTCACTACATCGTCGCTCACCCTCGGTCTTTCTCTTCAGCATCCTTTGAAGTTTCTTGTCGCTCAGGGTCATTGGCCGTCCGGAATTGGGCTCTTTCCTCTGCTCTGATTGATGTCTAATAGTGCCAAGATGTTGTAGATGCCGGAACGGGCGTATCCGGCGCCCACAAAGTGCCACACGATGTCCGTTTTCGACGCGGCGGGTTGTCGTTCTTTGAACGCGGACACTTCTGAACGGAGTTGCTTCACTGTTTTGCCATCACGGTTAGGGTTCGACTGATAGAGTTGTCAAATTTTGGTTGCTGACTCATTGGTTACTATGATTAATGCTGCATGGGTAGTTTTGTCAGTGCGGGTAAAGGTAAACCCATGAAAAATCGACAATTTTTGTCCATTTTTTAAATGCAAATGTTAACAGAAAAAAAAACAACTGTATAATTTAATTCAAGTCATAGTCTCTCGGCATAAACAAAAAAAAAATTAAGGAATCAAATTAACTTCCAAAAGTTTTTATGATTTTGGATTTGACTCCATTCTTGAAGTTTTGGACAGCAGTTTTGTTTCATTTTCTGGAAGCCAAAGTCCAATACTTTTGGCACTCTTCTATGAACTGCCCTCCTTTCCACTTTTCTTGAAGTTGCGCTTGACGATAGCCCAGTAGCGTTCAATAGGACGAAGCTATGGACAATTGGAAGGATTGATGTCTTCTCAAAGAAATTTATGCAATTTTCTTGCGTCCATTGTACTTTGGTTCTGGTGTTATAGGCTGACGCCAAAACAGCCCTTGCGCTGAACTGGCTGACTTAACAAGCGGCAAGGGATCAGTAGCGGATCTTTGTTAAGACCCGGAGCTAAGAGTCAGTTCCATTCTGGTTATATCACATTAATCAGTTTTTTTTCACTGTATTTATCTACACGCTTTTTTTTTGGAAAATTACCGTTGTAACATATGAGAGCCAGATAGTTTATTTCATTAATTAAAAATACAGTAGCTGGGAGATTCACAACGAGATTGTTGCGATGCAGGGAGGCGGAGCAGCACATGAGGTTGACTACCTTCCGATTCAATTTTGGGTTCGCTTAACCTGATTTTCTTCCTCTTCCTGGCAGATCATCGAACGAGTAGTGTTTCCCGAATTTGTTGATGATAGATTTTGTTTATCGAGACATCTTTGAACGTATCGAATGTAGGTAGGCTCAAACTGATTGTCTTACCGTAGATGTGTGAGCGTATTTTCGATACATACATTCCTTACATGATATTTTGGAAATCGGCTTCCGGAATAATTATCAACAGATGGAGCCGAAATGCTTATTTTCAGAACTGCTCTAATGCACTTAAAGCCAAAAGGCTTGTAGAGATGTCGACACGAGATGTCAATAGTAGAGTGCCCGGAATAGAGAATGACGTCAACGCCAAAACTGGTGTAAAATTAAACTGACTTTTTAAAACCAACGGCCGCCACTTTTATATCCAACATGGCGTCGGATATCGATTTTGGCATCTTCACACCATCCCCTTTCGGAATATACCCATTTTATTGCATGTTTAGCATACTGATCTAACACCGATGGCAGCCATCTTAGATTTCAAAATGTGAAGGAATTGCTTTAGCATAAGCCCATAAACTCTCCCAGAGTTCCTAGGAAGATTTGCGGATGTGATGCGGTTATGGATAATTAATACAACCACCATTGTACTTTTCAAATTCTCGTGTGATTATATGTAGGTATTGCATGATTTGTTTTGGTACATGTCTAGAACTGGTCACTTAAAATAACCGGCATTGTACTTCTTTTCGAATTCTTAATGCGATTTGAAGTGTCGCATGCTGGGTTTTGCTACAAATTCTGAAAACTGACCACTTCCGCTTGGGTAATCCGGAACATTTCCAATGTAGTCCTGGATACTCAATGTAAGTCATATTGTACTTCTTTTTTTAAACCTTATGTGGAAACCCATCATGTGACATCTCAATCACATAGTGGGTTTTGGAAGAAATCGGACGCTTCCCTTGGGGATTCCAAAAACATTCAATAGATTTAATGCGATCACGATACAAAATGTTCGGCGTTTCTTTCATGCAAATCGGTACAGTGATTGTCGACAAACACGCCTTACTTTGTAGCGTCAGACACACAGGCACATACAAAACACACTACAAGAAAGTACAGCCTTCTGGAAGTCCTAGCAAAGCTGGAGGGTAGGTTGGCCGACGAAGGTAACGTCAGAACTTTTCGCAGAAACGGTCGAGACTCTATTATCGACATTACCTTCTGCAATGCTTCGCTTGTGGGAAATGTATGAAGGATACACTCATAGTAACCGACCCGATATAGCACCGGTTAACTGAACCCTGGGTCAACACGAAGGACGAAAACTTCATGCGGAGAACACTTCCTCGAACGCGGATGAGTTGAC
This sequence comes from Aedes japonicus, assembly GCA_034211315.2. Taxonomy (NCBI): domain Eukaryota; kingdom Metazoa; phylum Arthropoda; class Insecta; order Diptera; family Culicidae; genus Aedes; species Aedes japonicus. The sequence continues at coordinate 13,464 of JASCZW010017538.1, read as the reverse complement.
AGCAATGTTGACGACGGCATGTGACACAACAATGCCGAAGAAGTTAGAGCGATTTTACAAACGACACTCAGTATACTGGTGGAGCGAGGATCTCAGCAACGTTCGTACGTTAAGAGAGGAAGCACGGAAGCGGATAGAGAGGAGCGTAGAATGGCGTTCCGAGTGGCCAGGGCTGCATTAAAACAAGAAAAAACGAGGGCAAGCCCAACTGTAGGAGCTCTGCCGCGATACCGATGCCAATTCTTGGGGCGACGCAAGGTCCAATGATGCAAGCTGAAAGCTACCCAGCCAAGCTGAACGTCATCATGTAGGGGCTTTTCCCGATACCCGATCCAACAATGTTGGCACCTACACCGTACAATGAAGTTGACAGATGCAAAAGAATTAAAGTCAAACAAAGCATCAGGACCGGATGAAATCCCTTATGCGGTATTTCCTGAAATGCTCAGGAGCGTGTGGTAGATATGACTGGAGGAGGTGTGATTTCTTGGCAGATGCAAGATTGAAAAACTAGTGCTGCTACAGAAGCCTTTTTGAAAAGGTTGACGAAGTGTACGGAGAGCGAGCATGGCTTGTCCTCGAAACACTTCGGGTTTCGGAAAAGAAAATCAACAGTGGATGCAATTCGGAATGTCGTCGAGAATGCGAAGAAGATGTACAAACAGAAGCGATGAGGGAATCGTTACCCTAGTAGCACATTAAGCATGTCATTAAGTTGAGAAAACATAAATGTGCTTTTGTTAGTCATAATCAAGTTGCTGCAACTAACTATGATCGTGGTGTGCTACTAGGGTACAGAATGTCAAGAATGTTTTCAATAGTGTCAGCTGCGAAGCCATCACCGAAGCGTTACACTGAATGAGAGTTCCTGCTTATCTATACAGGATTCTAAGAGGCTACTTCTAGAACCGGGTTCCAGTGTAAGGTTTGTTTAGGACAACGGCGGGAGTTCCACAAGCTTCCATACTTGACCCAACGTTCTTCAACGGGATGTACAACGGCGTGTTTACACTGAAATTGCCAATTGGAGTCGGGATCGTTGGCTTTATGGACGACTTCGTTCTGAAAATTTCAGGTGAGATGCCTGAATAGGTTAGGAATACGCACAGATCAGTGGTCAGCGCATATCGCACATTGTCACGCGACGCGTTCTTAGCGGAAGAGGACGGCACAAGAGGTATCCGGAGGACTATTAGAGCCTCATCTGTGGTCAAGTAGCAGATGGAATGGAACATCTCCACCAAAGGTCGGTGGACCCATCGACAAATTCCGAAGCTAACCGGACGGGTCGGTCAGTGACACGGTCAAGTAAACTTTCACTTGACGCAGATCCTGTCAGGCCACGGCTGCTTAAGACAGTACCTGCGGAAGTACCGGCACGCCGAATCCACTGCGTGTACCAGGTGAGTGGGATACAGAGAAAATCGCAGAACATGTGTTATTCGCATGTATTCGCTTCGATAGCGTGAACAGCGGCATGGTGACCGTGAGCGGTTGGGACACAACCCCGGACAACCTTGGTCAGAGGATGTGTCAAGGCCGGGGAATCTGGGACGCCCTCAGATCGTCCTAGAGATCCAAATCAGACGAAGTAATGACCAGCAGCAGGTCACAGGTCAGAGGCTCAAGTCCTAAGTAGTGGAACATAACGATTGCTCAATGCACAACAGAACACCCCCCAAGGTGGTTTAGATTTTTTTTCGTAGAACTAATAATTCCAGACTTACGTAGGCTTTTCTGGAGGGAGGGGGCCAAATCTACGCTCCATACAAAATTTCAAAACATTGTATGGAGAAAAGCCTACGACGGGGAGGGGGGACTGACATTTTCAAAAATGAGTCTACGTGGTTTATGAACCGGCCCTATCTTATCTGTGTTCCAAGACAATATTTCTTGGCATTCGATATGAAGATGTCGAATTTATGTCGCAATTTAGATAATACATTTTATCATGCGACGTTGATAAGACATAGTGGAATGCGATTATTAATGCCCTTCGCCAAGCCTCGTAGACCGCTTCGACTTTCATACATTATTGAATAAATCTCAATTTTTGGTGAAAAGCTTTTCAATAATTCATTAAGTTAGAAGATGTACTATGTACTAGGAGGTGTGGTAAATAGCGGAGTCACCCGCCATACAGGCGATTACCATAAAGCCAGGGTTGGATTCCCGCTCCAGCATGTGGAACTTTTCGAAATACCAAAATTTCAATTCTGGTCTACTGGATGTTAATTTAAGTTGTCCGTTGTCTTTTGCTCTGTGCTTAATGTTCAGCCTGTACATCCTCAAAATGAAGACGGTGTAAATGTTTTTTTTTAAATAAACAAAAGGTGGTCGTCGCGTAGTGTTGAGTGCTGGCATTAATTAGGAAACACCGTGCATCCTATATTCTTTTTTTATATACCCAAGTAGCACACTAAGATTATATGTAATTAGTTGTAGTAACTTGATTATGACTTAGCAAGTCATGTTTATGTTTTCTCAACTGAATGGCAACAAGTGTGCTTCTAGGGATACCCTCTGGCTGCCGATAAAAAGTTCATTAGGGGCTATTCATAAACCACGTAGACTTTTCTGGGGGGAGGGGGGTTTGGCAAAAGTCAACGCTTCATACAAAAATTAAAAAAAATGTATGGAAGATAGTCTAGGAACGGGGGGGGGTTGAGATGTTCAGAAATAAGTCTACGTAGTTTATGAACAGGCCCTTATTGAGGTCATTTTTTGCCATTCCAGAGCTTCCAATCGTGTGACAAGCACAATGAATTTCCCACCCGAAAAGACATTCGACGGTATCAGGAATCGAGCCTTTACTCTCTGGTTTGGAAAACAGACGAGGTTTTCGATTATGCCATGAAATTTCTTATCTTTCAGCATAACATAGCATAGCATCGAGGTTTGCACACATCGTTGATAGGGCTACGATGAGGAATTCGTTAAAAAAAATGCATATCACCATACCAGTTACTGATACGTCTCTTCACGTGCCACATCCATATAACCGTTGGAGTTAGAAGAATTGGGTATATACCCTATGAAGACACCGGGATACCACGCAGTTTTTAGTAGATATCGGAGAAAAAGGGAAATGAATAATCGAAGAGAACAGTCTAAATCTAAGAAGTCTAGTCTAAGAAGGTTAAGTGAAGCTTTCTTTCCTTTTCAAACGGTTGGGACTCAAGCAGAACTTAAGTCCTAGCCTCATGTGGCTTCTGCCAATAGCGCCATTACTATGAAGCCCTATCTTACAGTGCGTAAATTAGGTACGCGCTTCTGATATTTCTTTATCAAACGTACGTTTAATCCACAATAGCACCCGTGCCGTAAACCGATCAACTCTTAGATATTAAGTGCAAGCAAACTAATAAATGAACTCATCAGTCAAGATCCGCCTAGTAATTATTCTAACGCACCCATTTTTCAAGCCCAAATATGAATGGTCGCACGATTCAATGTGTATTTTAACACTGATAGCAAACTAGCACCCACATTATCTTATCTAGTAGCTTCATTGCACTGCTCGACACTTTGTGTTTCCATGCTCCATGTCCCAAACACGCTGACTAAACAATTTCGATTTCCGATTGACCTTGTTAAGGTTTGCATTTGCTATCAAAATCAATCGATGGAGTTTTTTCATTCATCCCACACCTAAATCATTTCCGATCAATGTCCCAATCATGCAACCACAACCCAGGAGACAGCATGTTACATTAATTGACATCAATTATATAAAAGTACATATATACGAACTATTTGCGGGTCAAGGCCGACACTTGTGTTTCTGTGGGATATTATTTTTGTTTCCGTCCTCGCCTGTGTTTTCGCTTCTGTTTTTGGTAGATTGTATCCCACATCTAGAATGCGACATGCAGTTGCAATACACGGAATGCATATGCTCTGTGTTATCCATACATAGGTATATATGATTCCGCTTGAGTTATGGTCGTTTTTTGGATAACACCATGCCTGAAATGCATTTTTGTTCCTCCCCAAAAATCAATTTGCATCCCAATGATAATGTGTTTCTGCTATTCAGTTATGCCATTTTTGTCCAAAACATCACACTTGGTGATGGAATGAAATGTTTATATCAATTCGCCCAAACCAAGTCGCTTATATAAAATATAAATAATTATCAATTAAGTATAAACGCAAGACGTCCCAACACAAAATTCAATATTTTACATAGAACTTTTCTCAATTCGCATCCAAGCATAGTTTTTCGTTACTACGTTCCCCATATTAATCGATCTGCTCGTTTGGGCATACTGAGTGCTTCTGTTTTGCTTATAACATATCATCACCAACACCTACAACATTTCAAAGCCAGCGTTATGTAATAGTTATGCTCTCTCCAAATTCTAAAACTAGAGTTAATCCGAGTCCTTACATCAAGTAAAGCCGAAAGAAACGCTTGGCCCTCCAAACAGATAATCCATAAGCACACATTCGATTCAATAAAAAAAAACTCTACATCAACATGACTCGCGCTGGAGATTCCCAATCAAGAACAGCTCCATCGCAATCAAATAATATTCATCCTTTCCGCAATCTCGGGCGATCGTTTCATTCATGTTTCTTCTGCTCCTTTTCCTCTCGCTGTTATCCTTTGGATACGAGCGTCTTAGCGGATTCATTCTTTCACTACCTACCCACACAACCGTGTCCATTCATCGGTCACACATACTACCGTTGCACCAGCGCGGGTGTACAAACACTCACGTACGGGTGGGTCACTCACTCGCCCCATCGAGCACTCAGCCAGAGTAGTTTACAATGAGAATGCTTTGACTTTGACAGCTTCGAATTCAAGGCCGGATTGGCACGGCGCGGTGCGGTTGGCAGAAAAAAAGAGAGAAAAAGCAGGAAGAAACAGTGGAAAATCATGCGATCTGTCATCGCGTGAGTATGACGGCCGTCATCGTGTAGTGTCAATATTTTTTTCTCAGAAGCGATGGCGCACAGTGATGCCAAAACATTGGGAATGTTTGGGAATGCATTTCTGAATCCCTTGCGTGTCGCTTGATTTGATTTCAATTTTTTTTGGTATTGTTCATTGTTCAATCACCTGCGATATAATTTGTTTCATGATGTCATAATAGATTCCCTCGGAGCATTCTTTTTGTTTTAAAGAAAAAGATAGGAAGTATTCATAGAAAAATATTGCAAGATGGGCGTCTTGTGAGTGAGATTCTATTTATTCCTGGCGTCGATGGTTGTCACTCCGCCGCGATGAAAACAAACAAGCCATCTATTTTAAAACAATCAGAAAAAATGCTCATTCGATTATTGATGGTGGTGTGAACATTTAAAATTTCGCACTCGTAGTGTTTGAAACTCGCTAAAGCTGGAAGGGTTCAATGGGTAGAACATGTTGTAAGAATGCCGAGCAACAATCCGCGAAAATGATATTTGTCTCAAATATGGCCAGAGCTGGAGATAGCTCCGAGTTTTTTGATACTACAGTGCTAGAGATTCGTTTAGCCGAACCTAATCAATTCGAATAGTTTTCAATGACTTGATTGAACGTGGATTCTGGGTGGGGTAAAATACTTTCATGGAAACGACACGCCTCTAACTCATCCCCATAACTCAGAGGCATTGAGAGATGTTTGCAGTCAAACGTCAATTCCACCCTAAACATACGTTTAGCCGCAATATAATACACAGCTTGAAAGAAACATTTAATTTTCGCGTGATCTAATGTAAACGATGTAATGGTCATGTAAATTTAAGTCGGACCACAACTAAATCTAGTATGTAGTATCAAAGATTGCAAACATTGTTGTATGGCTTATAAAATATTGCAAATAATTTCATTATTTACGCTTTCTTTGGCTTGGAATCAAACGAGAGTAAATTTTACGCGCCTGTTAAAATTCATTATTTTTGACATAGACTACGTCTTACGACAAGGGTAGGGTGTTAATTGAAAATCTGAAAATAAGCGATACTCACGAAATATCGTAACAAATTCAATGCTCATAATATAATTAATGCTCGTAGATAATTCAAATGCAAACCATTTTAAATCCGTCCTTTTCAGGACGACAAATTCAATTTTGAGAGTTTGTTTAATTTAAATTTATCTAACATTACTTCCTAAGTTCTTACCAATTGGCAGTCAGCGGTGGCTAAAACAATTTTAGTTTTCTATTCGTTGCATACCTTGTCCATTGTGTACAATTTACAAACGGCTACCGTCAAGAAAAATTGAAACACTGGACGCTAATAACTAGATCATTTCTTGATTGATCTATTTTTGACATTTTTGCTCTCACCAACTACAGTTTTTTACGACTGCCATTTTATTTACTCAAGTATTCAAAATGTTACAAATAAGAGATGAATATATTTCGGGTACATATTTATCAATCAGCGTTGGAAAATTTTTAAGAATGTTGCATTCCGACAGGTATCAAGAAATTGCATATCACGGACAATGTTTTGATTCTTGAATAGGAGTAAACATTTTCTGCATATTCTAATACGTACTGCTATGAACAGTTATTCTGTTGTGTTAACGATTCGCGTTGGATAGTGTTTTACTTCTCGGAAGAAATACGTTTTGAAAAACTGTGAAAGTAGGAATAAGTGTAATGCCTAATCGATTTGATGCCAACCATATGCGAAAATTTCGGAAGCGCGTTAAGATCGAACATACGGAAAATCCTCCAAAACGACAATATGCCGATGCCGATCGAGCTCGTGGTTATCGGGTGAAACTGAGTGCAGCCAGAGGTAGTGCGTAGCAAAGCACTGGTTGCAACGCTGGAGAAGGGCCTCCAGCTCGAGACCGTATCATCATTTAAACCAAACGACCGTCTTCAGGGTCGCCAAATGCTTTCGAAATAGTGTACAATAAAATTTTCTAACATACTTACTATCTAATGCAGGTCAAACGATCTATTGGGACCACACCTACGCTATTTTGATCACACTATGCCTTACGGCAAGGGTAGCCGTCAAATGACAATTTGAAAATAATTGAAACAGTTTGAAAGCTTATAGCTTTATCATTTCTCGATAGGTTTTCGAGGTTTTGCTTCAATCAGTTGAAGTTTTTCGTGACTGCCAACTATCAAAAATAGCATTAATCATTGACTTTGAATTCCCAAACAGACCCTGAACATTCTATTACACGTTAAGGATAATGGCCTCCAGCTGGTCGATGATATACAACACAATCACTAAAGCCGGCACAATCGTAACCCTTTCAGCATACCAATATTCAAGCCAAACTTCCCTTTTCGGAGCCGCAAAAGAATTTCTAAGAAGCAAATCATGTTCTGACATACTTACTCACTTACTTATGCTAACCCAAAGTCCCATTAGAAGAGGACTTGCGTTGAAATGTTTCGCTACGAAACTAACGAAACTAATCCAACGGTTTAAAGTAGTCTGCGTCAACCGGTTAACCACACTGATTTTGATGCACCATTTTTGTTTCCAGATGACGTTTAAACAACTGATCATTACTGTGTCTCATTTTTTATATTTCAACCTTCAACTCATGAAAATGCGAAGCATTTCCCCGGAAAAGCACAATCAGATCGTGCACAAATGGTGCACTTTTCCTAGCTTGTCGCTGATTCAATTGTCGAAAATGGACGGTGTGACCATCGCAGCAGTTCGTAACGCGATTTGGAAGTATGGTGAGGAGTCTTCCTTTCAGGACAAGAAAAAATCTAGACGTAATCCGGTTCCTGTGGACCAAAACCGTTACTGGAAAATCACGCAAGCTTGCGCCCGTAATTCCACTCAAAATGTGGCCAAAAAGCTGGGAACTTCGAAGAGTAACGTCGACCGAGCAAAAACACGAACTGGACTAAGAAAAACAAGCAGCATCCGTCAAACCAAGGGCCCGTAAATTATACGATAAACTGCTGTGTGGAAATGGTGAATGATGAATCCTATGTGAAGTTTGATTATAAGACGCTTCCGGGTGACCAGTTCTACACGGTCCGTGCTGGACAAACTACTGACGATGACGATATGTCAATTTTTACCGACAATTTGTGAGTGTGGGGTGCTGTCATATCCGTTTGCAACAACCGACGATACGATGACTGCTGATGTTAACGCTCTGCTGATGTTATTTAACGACTGCTGGTGTTATTATCAATATAAATTTCTTTGACAAAACAATTAACTCAATCAGGGTCCAATTTCTCAAGAGATTGTACAGCGTTATCCATGCCTTCCACATGCAATTCTCTTAAAAATATCGTATTTAATTACTACCAAGTGGAGTGCAAAACAAACTTGTAATCCTCTATAAGATACCCGTGAAGGCTCAAAAAATCAGAAAAGTCTGATTCGGAATAACCTCCTATAAGAAAATGCAGGAATGCATGAATGCAGAAAATGTTAAATAGTCCCTTTAACAGTTTTTGAAGTCTATCGTAGTTCGGTTTTTGGTATAATATAATATATTTGAAACCTATCACAATTACAGGTTCACAGACTTGAAGATCGCTTTCGCATTGGGTTCGAACCTTTGTCACCCCTATAATAAATTAATCCGACGTCGCATTTCGCAAATTGACCCTCTTGCTTGAACGGATATCCACGAAAATTATTTATTATTCTGGCACATATGGCCTTTGAATATGTATACCATTTCTAAAATGCATTTAAATAGATTAAAGAGTCCCTTAATGTTTTGTCAAAAGCCTGGATCAACCTTTATTTACAAATTGAATTCGGCGGGAGCTTCTTGTTTGAAAAAAAAATGAACAGTATTTTGATGCTAAACGAAAAAACTTCTTTCAGAATTTTTGAGAAATCTTGAAGGCTGGCCATAATAATAAATCACACTGAACACTTTACCGGTAATGAGACTACATCAGCTCATCTGGCAGCACGGGCAGATCGAGCAATCAGGAACGATTTCTTGGCTAGCATTTTCTCAGTATGTGGATGAAAAATCAATTTCCTACACTTTCAACCAGTGACACTATCGTGTTCACTTCTAGCATCCCAATGTCTTGAAAAATATTACAACTCACTAGTCACGCTAGATTAGATAAATAATGTACACAATTTTAACCAGTCCCCTAGAGTCGTGACCTACAACCGAAAACCAAAAAAGAACTATTTACTTACAACTCTTTAATCAACATTGTCGTTGCCCAGTAGACTTAGCTGCCTAACCGGAACTGGAACACCGCAAGCAGCAATGAGTCACTGAATCTAATTTCTCTCCTCCGAGGTCAACCCACTAGCCAATATTCCGGATCTTTCACTAACAGCCCAGCGCACTATTATCAGCAGGAAAGGATTACACAAGGCTTCACTCTTCTCTGCCCAATCAATGCACCAGTGGACACACGCACGCACTCAGGATGCCTCCTCCTTTCTGATTAGTAGTGCTACTTTGTCACACTATCGCAATATTAAATTAACGCCACCCGCCACGACAGAATTGCCACGAATTGAAGCAATCGGGCTATTTATTTTTCCTATTTGATCGCTGGAAAATGTGAACGAGAAATTTTCTTGACCCGCCGCGATGACACACGGAGCCGCTGACCGATCCGACCGACACAGAACGAGAGACGACGTCGAGATTTTTATGAAGTTGGCTGGCTTGGTTGCTGATCTCCTCTACACGGAACGAAGCAAAAATTGCTGCTGCTGAAGGATGGATGACTTTTTTGCTTTTTTCCGTGGAAAGAACACACGACGGCACGGCGCAACGATCGCTAACCTCACCAGGAACTACCGGATAGAACCGAACGTCTCGAAGAACTGAAAATGATTCGCTCAATAACGACGGATCAGTTTCGCGAATCTTTACACAGGTCTCACACACGCACACACTGCTGCACATCACAGTTCAATGGCGGAAGAAAACGAGTGCCGCACGTTTGATTGTATTTAGCGTGGTGAGTTTCCGACGGAGGCGAGCAGCTGGTTGATAACCGAGGGGCATATTGAGTGCAACACACGCTAGGTTGGAAGTTTCATCAATAAGTATATTTTCACTCATTTTAAATCAGCGATATTGAAAATTCTGTACCTCAGGCAAGAATATTCGAATCTGAACTATTACGGCTTCTTGAGTATTGCCCTTTGCGCTAAAAATTTAACTGAAACTTCAGCGCCAGCTTCGCAATCTTAGCAAGAAGCAATTTCTGCGCAACTTTAAGATTTGTAGTGAACTAGAAGCAACATAGAAGTGCTCATGTAAATCCCATTTCGGGTTATGAGATTTAATATCCCCGTGGCACCTTCATACGGCCTATGTACCAAATATGACATAAATTGAATTAAATAGCACAAAATCTTAATGACATCATGGTGATAAATTGATTTTAAAGCTATTGAGACATTATTCATCGATTTATAGCTACTCGGATAAAAACAACAATCCAAATATAATAAAAATGACGGTTACCATAGAATTTTAAACAATTGAAATACAATATGTATTATGATTTCAATCATAAAAATAAAAAAAAAAATATTGTTTAGAGATTTGGGTAGGGTGGGGCAATTCAGACCGGGAGGGTAAACCCGACCGTCGAATTTTATTCGCAATGCCAGCACATGGAAAAATTTCAACCTTATTATCTGACACGTTATGCGGCACCACTACTTTAACAAATATATACATTGACTTCAGTCGACCTTGAGGTGCGGCACAGCGTAGTTTACTTTTCAGTGCCTACAATAATAGGAATTGCGCACAAGAAAAAACGCGATAAACCTTCCAATTTTGAGCTAACAACAAACCGGTATGTGCTTTAAGAAGTTTACAGACTCTGTTTAAGCAATTCAAAAAAAATTGAAATTTGATTCAATTTTTTTATTTTTGAATTGCTTAAACAGAGTCTGTAAACTTCTTAAAGCACATACCTGTATTTGTTTTATGGTGCATGCGTAGAAAATGTATGTGGGGCTATTCAGACCTCCAACATGCTGGGTAATTCAGACCGCCTTGTTTCGCATATATTTTCACACATAATTAATCTTTTACCAGTAAATATTATTAGTAATGCAAAAATGGGGTTCCATGTTGCAATGGTTCGCAAATACAAGCCAAAAAAATCGAAGATTGATTCGGAAAACATCCGAAAAGCCCTTGTTGCGATGAAAAGGGGCATGTCATTGCGAGCTGCTACGCGTGATTTCGGCATTCCGCGTACGACGTTCCTGTGCCATCGTCGTATCAATGAAGCTGTGGATAGGAATATTGTTGAAGTGACAATTCGACATCCAACAGAAGGAGTTACCGCCTCAGGATCAATGACAACAACAATCACATCTGAAATTGACATGGATAAATTGATTGTGAAGAGACCTGGAAAGGTAACATTGTTTACTGGTGAACAGGAACAAGGTTTGGAGGAACACTTGTTGTATTCTTCGGACATATATTTTTGGTTGACAGGCGTACATGCGCGAACTTTGGCGTATCAGTTTGCAACCGACCTCCACTGAACTGTTCCTGCAACTCGGCTGGAATAGCAGGTATTGATTGGTTAAGGGGATTTATGTACCGACACCCAAAATTATCGCGGAATTATTGCGGAAGCCACCAGCTTGGCTTGGGTATCTGCTTTCAACAGATATAATGCTGCAGCCTTCTTCACGAACTACGCTTCCGAAAAAAATGAGTTCGCACCACACAACATATGGAATGTCGACGAAACAGGCGTTACGATGGTTCATAAGGCTTTGCGTGTAGTTGCTCGCCGCGAACGTTGTTGATTAGCCAAGTAACGTCAGGAGAACGAGGCAAGCTCGTGACTCTGGTTGTGTGTGTATCAGCGGCAGGAATGAAATCCACCTTTCTTTGTCTTTCCTGCAAAACGATTTCAGGAGCATTATTTGAATGGTTCGCCGAGTGGCTCTGTTGGGAATGCTAGTGCTTCTGGCTGGATAAACTCATCTTTGTTTGTCCAGTTTCTAAAACATTTCCAAAATGTTACGAGATGCTCTGCTGATCGGCCCGTTTTGCTTTTGTTGGACAATCACGAGTCCCATCGTTCATTGTACTTACCTTACCAATCAGACTAAGGCCGGCGTGGCCTCTGCTGTACACAGAAGTTGTCTCTATTCTATTCGGTCCATGGCTGTCACTCGCCAGCCTCGCTGTCTGCGGTGGGTCCGCAGGTCGCCTTCTACTTGATCGATCCATCTTGCTCGTTGCGCGCCTCTCTTCTTGTACCTGTCGGTTCGTTTTCGAGAACCATTTTCACAGGGCTGTCGTTCGAAATTCTTACGACATGCCCAGCCCATCGTAGTCGACTGATTTTTGCGATGTGTACGATGGGAGGTTCTCCCAGCAACTGGTGCAATTCGTGGTTCATTCGCCTCCTCCACGTTACGTCTTCCATCTGCACTCCACCGTAGATGGTACGCAGCACCTTCCGTTCAAGGACTCCAAGGGCACGTTGGTCCTCCACTAGCAATGTCCATGTTTCGTGGCCGTAAAGAACTATCGGTCTAATTAATGTCTTGTAGATGGTCAACTTTGTGGTTCGGCGAACTATGTTCGAACTTAGCGTCCTTCGGAGTCCAAAGTAGGCACGATTGCCAGCCATAATGCGCCTTTTTATTTCTCTGCTGGTGTCGTTATCGGCAGTCACCAATGAGCCCAGATACACGAATTCGTCTACTACCTCGATTTCAGCACCGTCGATCTGAACTCGTGCTAGGAGGCTAACATTGTCTTCTCGTGAGTGTAAATCATATATGGTTACTTACTTGAGCTCTAAAACGCATCGCGCTGCGATCCCTCACAGGGTAAAAACATTTCTTTAGCCTCATAGAGCTGTCAATAGCTTCCAGGGAAGCATAAAAAGGATTTTCATGCAGCCGCACAAAGCCAGGTAGTCCCTCCTAGGGGAGCAATAAAAAACTTCCTTTTTTTAACCTCAAAAACTTGAATCCATCGCGGAGGAACAAGTATTTTTTTCTTTTTTCTTTGCAGCCTCACAGAGCTTATCTCTTTCTTAGGAAAGCGTGTAAAATTCTTTTAATTCGTCATGATTTACCTCTTGGGAGCGTTCCTCTTTGCGCCATTGTGGTGTCCATCGGTACCGGCATTTCTTTTCGTGCCTCTTTCCATTTTTCTTTGCTGCTCGGGAAGTCGACGTTCAGCGTCCTCTTCTATTAACGTCCTCCTTTATCAATGTCTCTCCAAGAACTGATCCTATCTGATCTTTCGTTTCGTGTTTCGTCTTCTCGCATTTCGACGATGCTCTCGTTTTTTCGAACTTATTATCGAATTCGTTTCTGAACCTAGGTTGGAACCATACCCGAACCGATACCCGAACTTATTGTCAGTGCGAACCTCAATCCGATACAAGTTACAAATACAAATATACACACTGCCGTTTAACACACAACAAGCCGATCCCATTTTGATACCCGAACCAGTTTGAAACTGGATCAAAAACGAATTCGCTATATGTTCGTATTTTATCGCCGATTCTCTCACTTTTTTTT
>JASCZW010017537.1:10000-16897 GCA_034211315.2 Aedes japonicus | reverse complement strand
AACACACTGTATTTATTTTATTATCTTATTTTTTATATTCTTTTTAAGTTTCACTTATATAATACTGCAAAAAAAAGAGTTTTACTTAAAGAAAAAAAACAATAGTGACAAAATAAAGTGCCCTACTTCATTAAGGCTACAGAAAACATAAATTAAAAGTAAAATAAAAGCATTTCAATAATTGATGTGTCCTCCTTTGGCCTTCAGGACTTCCTGCAGGCGCTTTGACATGCTCTCGACCAGGTTCTTTAGGTGCTGTGGATCTAGCTCTTCCCAGCCTGCTCAGGACTTCAAAATAGTTATTTTTATTGGTAACACCAGTTTTGTCAACCCTGGCATCGAGAATCGCCCACAAATTCTCGATGGGATTGAGGTCCGGGCTTTGTGGAGGCCATTCCACTGGTTTGATCAACAAGACCGGAAGAAAGACTTTCTTCTTGGCAGTATGCTTCTGGTCGTTGTCCTGCTGGAATACGAACTTCTCTTCAAGGCCCGTCTGGATCAGCAAAACCTCCAGATTTTCTCGCAGGATGTTGATGTAAGAATCTGCCGTCATTATCCCGTCGATTTTCACAATGCTTCCCACTCCACCCACGAAAACACCCCAGACCATCACATTTCCTCCTCCATGCTTCATCGTGCCCTGGATGTAGCGCTCCTGAAGCTGCTCTCCCGATCTGCACCAAACACGAACCCGCCGCTTTCGGTTAAACAGCTCGAATTTTGATTCGTCCGTCGGAGAACCGTTTTCCAGAACTCTAGGGCTTATCAGCATGCTCCTTGTAAGCTTAAGCCGTTTGGCTTTGTTTGCCTTGCTGATAAATGGGCGCTTCCGGGCAAGTTTGCTATTCAACCCTGTGCTACGAGACGGCGACGAACAGTTCGACCGGAAACTGATAACTGAAGGGTTTCCTGGATCTCGAGGACAGTTACCTTCGGGTTCTTCTTGATTTCGCGCATGATCTTGGTGTCCGTTCTCGCATCCGTTTTCCGCTTCCTGCCTCTGCCAGGGCGATCCACCACTGATCCAAACGTTTTAGGCTTCAGAAGAATTTTGCCAACCGCTGCCTTATTGATACTGTACTTCTTAGCGACAGCCCGGTGCGATTCACCGTTTTGCACATCACGAACGACCAATTTTCGGATACACAAGGGAATTGCTTTCGAAAGCACTGCGTTCTCCATTTTTTCAATTGATTCAAATGCGATCACGTATACAAACGCACCAGGTTGAGCCGTTTGCTCCAAAACATGTCAAAATATCAAAACATAAACAATCGAGAGGTCTTCCAATGGAAACTTATCGAAAACATATCGATTTTTGAAGTGGGCACTTTATTTTGTCACTGTTTTTTCAACACAAATTGATTTATTTTTTCTTTAAGTAAAACTCCTTTTTTTCAGTATTTCATAAGTGAAACTTAAAATGAATATAAAAAATAAAATAAGGAAAAAAACTACACTGTGTTTACTTTAATTTGAACCAAGTAAATGAGTGAAATTGAAAAACGAAGAGGTGGGCACTTTATTTTGCCTATCAGTGTAAAAACAAAATATACATACAGGTTGTGTTGGATTACCGGACTCAAACCAACATCGATTGGGGGTAAATAATTACACTGCCAGTGGGGTGGAATATATACTGGGCGTCCTCCATAGGTGGACTGTATTTTATTCATTCGAAGTTTCTTTTGGGGTTCCTTTCATCCTTTTCTACACCCCACATCACACATCCGTACACGAATCACACAGCACATACATTTGTCCATTGCACTCAATATTCTTACGCAACACACATATATCGAATTCGTTTTTGAACCTACGTTGGAACCAGTTCCAACTTGCGATACCCAAACTTATTGTCAAGTGCGAACCTCAGCCCGATAAAGCTACAAATAGAACCATACACACTGGCGTTTAACACAGAACAAGATACCCGATCCAGTTTGGAACTGAATCAAAAACGAATTCGCTAAGTATACACTGCTAGTGCACACCAGATCGTCCATTCTAGCGACAGAAGATCCAAAGCGGTGACGTCATCGATAACGATCGCCTGTGATCGCTGTTCCTATCAGTCGATGTGGTAGGGAGAATACCGTTTTTGATCGGTGAAACGACCGTTGGAGAGTTCTCTTGTTCAGCAGTGGCGTAGCGAGGCTAAAATAAACAATGTAAATAAGCTAATCAAAAACACATAAATGGGATTTATAAACTCCAGATCACGCATTGCTAAAATATCTTGAACCGGGACTCCGATCTCACTCCACGATGCTCAGCACAAAACCAAATTACGTGATTTGCGTCCTAGTAACCTTGTCCACATTCACAGAGATTGCTGTCTCCCAGCCCAACACGGAACAAATGAGCGTTTAGTGAATAATTATTAGACATAAGGCGAGACATCACCCGAATGAAGTCTCGACCCACATCCATTCCCCTGAACCAAGCTTTCTTTGACACCTTGGGAGTGATTGAATGTAGCCATCGCCCCAAATCTCCTTCACTTCATTTATACGGCCAGCTAACGGGTGATATCTGTCGAAAAAAAGGAAAAAAGTCGTTGAAGGTGATATGCCGATCATAAATATATCCACCATCCATAGCGCCCACCTTTGCAAGCGAGTCCGCTTTCTAATTGCTCGGAATCGAACAAGAGATGGGATCAACGAAAAGGTGATAAAAAAGAACGTAAGGATGAAGCACTTTGAAGACCTCTTATTTGCATCCACTAACAAAGATCCGTCAGTGAAGATCGTCTTAGCGGAATCAACTTGGCCAAACTTGGCAGCAAATATTACCGGAGCAATCATAGGATGATGATGCTCTGGGATTCCATGAAGCTCCGACTTCATCGATATATTAAAATGAACCGAATTGTTGAAGTGTGAGAAGCAAACACGATTGGAAATATTCGACGAAGAGCAGACATCCTCTGTTATGTACAAATGGAACAATGTCATGAAGCAAATTTGAGGATTCAACTCAAAAATGTTTTCAAAGTTTTTAATCATCTGGGGGTTCATAACTTCACACCTGGTGAGGAGCCGGAGAGATAATTCTGAGATAATTTGAACCACTCCCCAAAATATTTAAATGACATAGAATATCGGTGTACTCGAAATTTGAAGCTTTGGTTGTGCTGGATTGTGCTTTCTAGAAAAAATCACCAACTCAGTTTTCTCCATAGAGAATTCGATACCTAGCCGTCAAGTCTGCAAGTTGTCTGCCGTCTACAAGTTGTCTCAATGTACAGTTGTCACTTAGACATCCGTCAATGTCTTTGACATTAAAATTATACAAAAGTTTGTATGTTTTTCTGACAGCAAATTGTACAAAAAATGGAGAAAATCCACAATCATGGAGTTGATCTGAAAGAACTTCAACAGATACTGTTGCGACAGGTGATGAGGTTTCGGACCATCCAATTAGCGAAACTCGGTTTTTTTGTGGAGTTTGCTTATAGCTGCAATTCAATTTTTATTCCATTAGTTTTAAGTTCATAATAGATTACCCGTAGGCATAATGATTGATTAGGTTTAGATTAGGATTAGATTAATTAAACATTTTAGTAGTGAATGGCTTTACTTTAGAAAATAGTTCTTACATTTTTAGTCCCTTTTGTGTTTCGACCTTGTGCAACAATTAAACTTTCAATTTATTTAAGTAGCGATCAAATGTCCGTGTGCGTCTGTTTAGTGATCTGGCTATACTGACTGTGCTTTGATGGTGATCGGCTGATGATCGTAAGTCACTCATTTTTACCCTCTGTAGTTGGTATTAGCCGCCCCGCTGGTGATATTTCGGCCGGTTGAGTACCGTTCACAACAGATACTGAATGAAAAGCCCCCTTGATATCCAAGAATACAGAAGCCATTTGCTCTTTTTTAAGCAAAAGCTAACTGAATATCCGTGGACAGCAACGCGAGACAGTCGTTCGTTCCTTACCCCTGCGGAAACGATATTGAGTATCTGTAGGCAGATAATTCATCGCAACCCATTAGTCCAAGTAGAAAAGTATAATTTTCTCCAACAACTTTCTAATACAGGATACCATCGCGATGGATCGGACGCGGGTTTACCAGGTTTTTGAATGGCAGTAACTCTCACCCGTCTCCAATCATCACGTACAATGTTTAGTTCCAGAAGCTGATTAAACTAGTTCAACATGCACCTCTTAGCGATGTCTGGGAGGATTTTAAGCAAGTTGAACTTGATCCTATCAGCCCCTGGAGCCGTATTGCCACATGAAAGGAGTCCGAGAGAGAACTCTAAATACCATTGAAAAGGGTTGGCTGATCTCATCTATCGTATTCGTGGTTTCGCGAGGCATGATCCGAGCTGGCACAGAATCTGGACACACTTTTCGCGCAAACTTGAGGATCCATTGGCCCGAGTACTGCCCGCTCTCGTTGTTCGTAGTTCGGTTACGCAATTTTCGCGCCGTGTTCCAATTATTACTAGTATGGTTGATGGATTCCGACAAATTGGACCCAGTTGTGACCGAAATTTTAATAGGCAAATGATCACTACCGTAGAGATCCTGGATTACATTCCAAATAAATAAATAAAATGTGCAGTCCAACGCCAAGCGTGTTACTATTCCATTGCTGAGAACAGTCATGTGGAAGTTGTCACAGAGGAACGGATGTCGTCATACAGTTCTCCCTAGCCTGTACCGTGGGAGTTAAAATCTCCCATGATCTACCACGGTGCAGGAAGAACCGAACAGATATCTGAAAGTTGTTTTCGGTTAATGGACGCTCTAGGAGGAATATACGCAGAACAGTGCTCCAATCCCCGACCAAAAGAAATAAATGTTACGACCAGGGGCCACTTGATTGTAAATTGCTTTAAAAAAGTCTTCACAGTGGGAAGCATTTCCAGAACTAAAAGCATTGCCAGAGGGTCGGAATTTCGAGGTTCTTGAAGATGCAATATCATCAAATGATAATAGCTCAGTTGAAAATGGGGCTTCTGTTCTTAAAATGGGGGCATCAGGGGTTTAGGATGTCCCAGCAGAAATCGAAGAAACATATGTTTATTTGCTTCAATATGAGATATTAAACTGCAAGTTTCCTTGTTCAGAAAATAAAAACTCGATTACAGCTTCGGTTGAAATACTTTCGAGGAAAAACAATCGTTATTTAGAATAACAAACTGCCAAAATTTTCCAAAACAATGGAGTGCGGAAGAAACCAACTTCACCGTTTGCTTGTGCACTGGGCAATCACATAAGAATTTAATATATCCATTTATAATAAAACGTGTATTAAAATAAGCGACTAAATATTCCGATATTTGATGCGATTGTTCTACCATCGGTCAATTAACCTAGTTGCCTATATACTGTTAAAATTTAACTGCTCCATTAGCTTGTTTACGGCAGCTATGGTAAGAACTGTGAAACAATTTCGAACTATGGTTTGTTTGTACCGCCTGCTCCATCCGGGCCTAAAAATGTCGGCCATCGTTGCCTACTTCGCGTCGGGCGGATACGATCGCGGAAACACCAACAAAATTCTGGCACTTCTGGAATATGGAGAGTCCATCAAGCGGAAGCCTGGTTCTGGCCGTTCGACCGTTTACAGTGATCGGAGGATTCGACAGAAGCTCAAATGGATGACGAAAGGCAAAGTAGCCACCTCTCCTCTGCGTTGCCGCCTTCATTAAAAAGTACCACAAGGATGACGACATGGTGTTTTGGTCGGATCTAGCGTCGGCCCACTACTCGAAGTGGGCGCTAGAGAAAATGGAGTGGTTGGGCATTCCTGTGGTGCCCAAGCATGCCAACCCTCAAAACCCCAGCTCTGCCTATAACGAGAAGTTCTGGTCCAGTTGGAAGAGAATAGTATATTCATATAATTTCGTGACTAAAACGACGGATGATTTGATCAAAAAGGCGACCAAGGAACTGAAAAATATTCCTACAAGCTTCTGTTTTTCACCTATCGCCAAATTTCCGGCTAACTGCCGCCAGGCAGCGCTGCAGGGAGTAGAAGTATTTTTGTGAAGTTTTTAATTTCCTAAAGAATGAAATGTCATTTGGTTTGTTAACATATCTTTTTCCGTTCTTGTTGACCATCCTTCCGAAAATAGTCACAGGACTGAAGCGGCTGTCATCCGCGAAGCCGAAAACTTGGTGCTGCGTGTGGTGCGGATTTGACAGCTCGGTTTTATTGTAGGCTATATGCAGCAAACACTTCAGTCCTCTGAAAATAGTCGCTTATTTTTAATGCAAGCATTACTTCTGTGGGTTTCGTGGCTCGTCAGCTGGAAGCTACGAAATGACAAACACCCAGCCAATTTCGTCAATATCTACATCAAATCATGTTCCCTTTAGCCCAATCTTTGCTTTTATGGCTATGGTCCTCGGGTTTCTCCACTCCCACCCTCAGTCGAGGCCAAAAGAATTCGTGCCAACATACACTCCTCATACCTACTAGCGAAGAGAACCAGCGAATAAGAAAACTCCCCCAAACCTTCAGCGCAGTTGTTGCTTCCCGAATAATTGCATTTTGGCCGTCGCTTTACCAAAGGGCGCAATTTTCCCCGTCCATCCTCCGGTCGCATCGATCGACCCCAGGCATCGTTATGTGGTTCAAAATTTCCAGGGGTTGAATTCGATTAATTTTCCTCTTATTATGTTATCATTATTTACTACTGTGCCTAGCTTCAGGCTATTTTTCGGTTTGCGCTTTCTTTTTCATCTGCTCTGGTGATGTTTTGCCCATGCTGCTTGAGCCTGAATGAATTCTTTTTTCTGATGCATTAAAATTGTTTTCACTTTACGGTTCGTACTTGGAATCAACTCTGATGGATAAAAGACAGGGAAAATTCTCGTAGGGTGCCCGAGGACGATAAAGTACGTTTAATTGATTCTGTGGTATCTACTTA
>JASCZW010017537.1:0-5000 GCA_034211315.2 Aedes japonicus | reverse complement strand
TGGTGCACTTTTCTAACCGTTAGTGGTGATTTTCGATGACCCGCACTATATCTGAACTTTTAATTGTTCGGTATTTTCACTGTGGATTTTCGAATTAGATTTTTGA
Organism: Aedes japonicus; assembly: GCA_034211315.2. Classification (NCBI taxonomy): domain Eukaryota; kingdom Metazoa; phylum Arthropoda; class Insecta; order Diptera; family Culicidae; genus Aedes; species Aedes japonicus. Next base: position 4,894 of record JASCZW010017537.1, on the reverse strand, counting down.
AATGGGAACACTCGCGGTTAGTATGGTGACGGACTAACTCGCGGACCGACACTCTATCCTCACTCTTCCGGACTTTTTACATTAATTCTCCCGGCTCTATTCTACCACCCCCTTTTATATGGGTGGATGACTCATCACAATTTTATCTCCCCCCTTAATCATCCTCATCATCCATACATTCACAGATCTGATGACGACGTCTCACGACAACAAAGATGATGATGACAACTCGTAGGCACGGTGATGGACGAACGATGACAGATGACGGGCGAAAACTTACACGCTAACAAAAAACGAATTGATGTCCTATTCTAAATTACCCGTTTACTCCGACAATTTGGCTGCATGCAAAGCCTTAACAAATTCAAATTTCCTACTCACTTGTTTCCGCAAAACTTCCAAAATTCTAACCAAATATGAATAAATTTTGAATGTAAATAAAAAAATCTTTGAATAAATAAATGAATAAATAAATAAATAAATAAATAAATAAATAAATAGATAAATAATCAAATAAATATATAAATAAATAAATAAATAAATAAATAAATAAATAAACTATTTCGGAGTAAACACAAATGAAATAAATATTTACAGAAGGACATCAACTTCGAGGCTACTAAATGTAAAACTAACATCACTCAAACACTACTGTAAGTGGAGACAGATTGTAAGTTTTATATTTAGACATTTACGGTATTATTATTATTATTATTTTTACAGCACAAACATAAATTACAATGTTTTCTTGAATTCTTAACCTCCAACTGGCCTTCTCACCATATATTTTATTGTGACTTAAAAATGAACGGTCACAATCTTCCCGGAGTCGGGGTAAAAAAAAACCCTTTTTTTTTTTGGCTACCGACACGAGATGCGACTATTGTTCCACGAGTTTCAGTTACAATTTGTTGAATGATTTTTCATGGAGACCAGAGGAGCTCTTTCCAACAAATTGTGTGAGTCTAGTGCAGTGAGCCAGATGCGACTACTGCTTCACCTGTTTCAGTTGCAGTTCGTTAAATGATTTTTCATGGCAGTCAGAGGAGCTCTTTCCAACGAATTGTGTGAAACATATGAAGTGAGCCTGTCCATCAGATGCGACTACTGCTTCACCTGTTCCAGTTTCAGTTCGTTGAATGATTTTTCATGGCAATCAGAGGAGCTCTTTTCAACGAATTGTATGAAACAGATGAAGTGAGCCTGTCCACCTTAATCGTGGGTAGCATCTAGGGAACAGTCAAAATCAGAGGAATAGTGGATCATCAAATAGTTCATTGTTTGGATTGGGAAAGATCTATATTAGGATTGGTTTTGGTGCGTCAGAATAAAACGTTTATAGGCTACCGTTACAGCTATTGAGTTCAATTGCAGATAAGAAATTTTCACCTCGATTATTTTGGTTGATTTTAATTTATTGTTTCAAGGACCAAACAGTTATCAATATCTCTTTCAACGCTTACTGTCACAATATTGGTATTGGACAACAAAACACTTACCACATTCAACATATTCCATTCACACAGACGCATTCAAAATCCCCCAACTCATTCACACGTTCATTCATCCCAGACTGCTAGATTTATGAGTTAAAACTTAATGATTGTAGGGCGCCCTATAACTAATTTTGTCATATTGTCACTCTCCTAGGATAGAGTGACTATGACTTTGCTTAAAATGAACTGAATTACGCTCACTCAATTCGAAATTTCACTGAACTCGCTTGCTATTACAAGAGAAGAAAGGTTGAAATAACGATGAATGAGTCAATTCAAACTAGAGTGTATTCGCTTCTTACTCCGACATGGATGTGGATGCGTGCATACGTTTTGCACACCCCTACTGGCCTGGTGTTGGTATTTACTATCTGTCAATGAACTCAACTACTACGAGCAAGGCACAATAAAATTAAACCTGACGACATGGACAAACTGTATACTGCTGGCTATTCTGCTAATTTTGGTAAGTATTTTACTAATTTTTCAATTGTTTTCTTTTATTTTTAGGTACATTAAGAACGATGTCAACGCGTTTAACGGATCTATTGCAACTATGCCCAAAAAATATGCGTGGGGGTTTAAATGATCGGGTTTGTAAACAGAGCCACTACCAAAACAAAGTGAAATAAAGTGAATGAGAGTTTTCGAACAATAACACTATTTGGATCCGAAGGACAAATATAATAATCACGGACTGTTTATCCAGGTTTGAGGTGTACCGCCGGCCAAATTCCGAGGCTTTTTCCGCTCAAGTCCTCCAGCTCATATGATGACGAGCCAATTTTCTTTTTAACGCGACAAGGAAGGAATTGTGGGCCATACTTCGAGTTGTATTTTTCAGCGGCATTAGAGTTTTTCATGTTCTTCCGATAGACAAGTTGACCTTCAGCCAATGATTTAGCAAACTGACGATGACGTAAGTTGTAGTGTTTAAGAGATGTAAGATGTGCTTTTTCCAGGTTCTTAGAGACCAAATCGTAAATCTTGGTGAACATTTTCTTCCTTCTTTCATTTTGTTCTTCCGTAGTGAGTTTTTCTTCCCGTCGTGTTAGTCTGTGGTCTGCTCCAGTCTCCGAAAGCTCATGCCCATGTGTGATAAAATAGGGTGTGAAGCCGGTCGAAGCATGCACGCTGGTGTTAAGGAGCATTTCAATTTCCGCTGTTCGTGTGTCCCAGAGACGCTGGTCCTCTTTGACGTACGTACGAATAGCTGCGTTGATCGTACGGTTGACTCTTTCCACAGGATTTGCCTGGGAATGGTACCTGGAATTGAGCCAATGTGTGATCTTGAACTGGTTCAGCAATTCTTTGAACTCCCTGGACACAAAACTACTGCCATTATCGCTAATGATAACTTCGGGTGCCGAGTTTCTGAGGATCCAGTGCTCTTTTAATATCGAACAGAGACTCGAACTACTAATACTTCGAACTGGTTGGATGAGTACCCATTTTGAAAAATAGTCTGAAACAACTAGAATGTGCTGATTACCTCGACGGCTACGAGGAAGTGGACCGACGTAATCGACGGAAATGATTTGCCACGGACGATTCGCAATTCTCATATTGCCCATTTCTGGGGCTACTGGTCTCGATGTAGGTTTTACCTCTTTACACGTGCTACAGCGTTGAACGTAACTGCGAATTTCTCCTGCCATTTTCGGCCAATAGTACCGTTGACGTATTCGAGCCAGCGTCTTTTCGTAGCCCGGATGGAGATGAAAATCGTGGCAGTCGTTTAGAATGCCGGGAATCTCCGATACTTGGGGAACTATTTTCCACTCAAAGCGGGAATCACAAGGGTGATCGCGGGACGAAACAAATTTAAGGAGACGACCATCTTCAACTTTAAAGTCAACGTAGTCATCTGGCTGATTCAAGACCTTGTTGACCATTGCAGAGTGCCAAGACGAATCCGAAGAATTGACTGCAGCCACCAGGCTCCTAGACAACGCATCAGCGACAATATTTTCTTTGCCCTTGCGATGAACTACGGTCATATCAAACTGTTGGAGGTCCAATGACCATCGGCTGCACCTCGAACCAACCTTCCATTTGGTTTTTAAAATATGAGTCAGCGCAGAAGAATCAGTTACCAGAGTGAAATGGTAACCTTCGATATAACCACGGAAGGCATCAATGGCTTTGATTGCAGCCAGGGCTTCCTTCTCTGCAGCGTGGTAATTCTTTTGCGGCGTTGTAAGTTTGTGTGAAAAGTACGCTATGACTTGTTCGAAATCCCCCTGCTGCTGGGTAAGAATTCCAGCAACGGCGATGTCACTAGCGTCGGTTTGAATTACGAACCCTTTCGTAAAATCTGGGCTTCCTAATATGGGTGATGAAATCAGAAGTTCCTTTATTTTGCAGAATGCTTCCTCGGCGTATTCGTTCCATTGAATTACTTTGGATTTTGTTTTGAGTAGATCACTCAAAGGAGCAGTCACTCCACTGAAATCTGCTATGAACCTTCGGTAATAGTTCACCATTCCTAGGAATCTCCGGAGCTTCGTGATAGTTGTTGGCCTTTCATATTCTACGATTGGGCGTATTTTGTCTGGATTCGTCCTCAGACCGCTTGTGCTCAACAGATATCCAAGGAATGGGACCTCAGAGACTACGAAACGAGACTTCTCCAGATTGATGCTAAGGTTTGCTTGGCTTAGACGACGTGCAATTTCAGTAAGGAGCTGTACGTGGTGCTCAAACGTTTCTGTAACCACGACAATATCGTCGAGGTACACAAAAACGTACGGTTCCAGTACACCATGACCGAGAACGACATCCATCAGTCTAGCCAGGGTAGCCGGACTGTTGATGAGGCCGAATGGCATTCTGGTGTACTGAAACAACCCTTTGCCCTGCACACTGAACGCAGTGTACTTCCTCGAGTGTGGATCAAGAGGAACCTGAAGAAAGGCTTCGGATAGATCTATGGTTGAGAGGAAGTTTGCTTTCGGGAGTTGACCCAGAATGCGTCCAGGATGGGGCAAAGGGTATGCATCACGCACAGTTCGTTCATTGATCTTGCGCGCGTCTAAGCACAACCTTACCTTATTTGGTTTGATCACCGGAACACAGTTGAGGGACCAATCCGAATTGCTCCTCTCGATAACCCCTATATCCAACAGCCGCTGCAGTTCGACGGCCACCAACTCTTGGGTTTTCGGCGACATGCAGTAGGAAACTGTCGGATGGGTGGCTGACCTTTCCATTCCTCTTTCAGGACGATTTTATGTTGGGCTAGAGGGGTCACGGTGAGACTACCCTGTAGAGCCGGTAGAAACTTTTGTTTCACCTCCGCAATCTCTTGCTTCTCCTCCTCTGATAGAATGGAATCGTTAGAAGACTCTTCTATGGAAGATATAATCGCGTCTCGCCTATTCGATAGTATGGTGGGT
>JASCZW010017536.1:0-30049 GCA_034211315.2 Aedes japonicus | reverse complement strand
CCAGTTTAGCGGAAAGTCTTCCCGAAACTTTGCATAAGACGAAATTAGAAGAAAATATATATTTCACTTTAATTCTCGCTCACTCTTGCCAGATACGCGTATTTCGTTCAATGCGCAGACTCTTCAGTGTTTCGTACTAATAACTCGACTGGTAGTACGAGACACTGAAGAAGTCTGCACATTTTAGACGAAATACGCGTATCTGTCAAGATAAGCAAAGGTAGTTGGAATTAAATGGAAGATACTAATTTTTCTGCCTATTTCTAGTTACAGGTATTCTACTAAACAGCTCAAACTCTCTAGTATAAAAATGCTCATAAACAAGTAATTGCCGGTTTCAGTTTGCAGCTAAGTTCGAGTCACACCTTTTTAAAATAATTTTATTCGTTACTAACGCAAGGCTAATAACAAGTGCACTGAGCTGTTGAAATCCTTTGGTCATGTTGAATAAATTATATACTGGTAAGTTTTTACATTTTTTGTAGCCAATAATTGCGCATATGACTGACGAAAATTTTAATAATTTCTAAAGGATTCAAAGGATTTACAAACGGGATCGAAGAGAATTCTAGAAATTTGATTGAACGAACTTTTGTTTTAATGGAAGACAGATTGTTTTTGTTTACATTGATCGAATACTTATCTAAGAATTCTGCACATGATGAAACAGCAATGCACCAATGATCCAGAATGCGAATTTAGACGGAAACATATGTTTTCAGCCTTGGTTCTACACATAAGGCCTGTACTCGAACAAAATGCACCATTTTTATCCTTGTGTAACTTTTATGTCCGTGGGTAAAAATTGCTGAAAATCTGAGTATAACTAGTTTAGAGTGTTTACGTGTGCAAAATTTCATAACAATCGGTTCAGTGGTTTTTGAGATGTCATCGAAACAAGAAAAAAATCGCCGGAGAATTCTGCGCGCCGTCATGAAAAATCCGACTTCGACTAAAGACTGTATTCGATGAAATTTGGACACACAAAATAGGTCACCAAAAATTTTCCTTAGGCCCGATTCTTTTCAAACTTTCTGGAAATAAAGTACTACTAAATAATTAAGTTTTGACATCATTGGTTTATTGAACCTCTTCTCCCAACCCAAATGCCCGCACCTTTACCTTGACCCCTTTCATAAAATTTTGGGCAATGATAGGACCGACTTGCTTACTTACTTTTAACCACACTTTCTTTAGTTCAAGATCATTTTCTATCAGTTTTGGAGTTTTAACGAGCTTTGCCTTTATGATAGCCCAACATTTTTTAATTGGGCGAAGTTCCGGAGTGTTTGGAGGGTTGACGTCTTTTGGTACAAAAACTACATTATTATCTTTGTACCAGTCTAAGACGGGTCGGGCATAGTGGCAAGATGCCAAATCCGGCCAAAACAGTGTCGGGCCATCGTGAGATCTCAAGAAGGGCAGAAGTCGTTTTTGAAGGCATTCGTCCTTGTAGATTTGTCCGTTGACGGTCCCAGAGGTGATGAAGGGCTGACTCATTTTGCCACATCCGCAGATCGCTTGCCAGACAAGGAATTTTTTGGCGAATTTCGACAGTTTCTTCTTCCGTACACTCTCCTGAACGGCCAACTTAGAGGTGGCGACGTAGTGTTCCTGTCCTGGCATTTGTTTGGTGTCGGCTTTAATGTAGGTCTCATCGTCCATCACAATGCAGAACGGTTTTGTGAGCCACTCCCTGTACAGTTTTCTTGCACGAGTTTTGGCCACCGAGTTCTGTTTATCGCTCCGGATCGGTGCCTTCTGACCTTGTACACATGTAATCCAGAACGTTTCATTGTTTTCTGCACAAAAGAAACTGAAACTTTCGCCTTTTTCGCAACATCCCTGATCGACATGTTGGGATAACGCTTAAATTGGTTCAATACCATCCTGGCCTTCTCCGGATTTGATGTGCCACGTTTTTTGCCACTACCATTTTTCCGCTTGGTTGTCTTACGGTCCTTGAACGTTTTGATCACATGAGATACGGTTGAATGTGCGATTCCGAGCTGTTTTTCGATCCATCGATGAGAAACGTTTGGGTTTTCGAAGTAAGTGCCTAAAATTTGTTGGCGCACTATTTCTTCATTCGAAGCCATCACTGAAATCACTTGACCGATGTTCACGAAACTCATTACACAATTGACACAACACAATGAAATACATTCAGTTAAAATTTCAATAATTTTTACCCACACGCTAAAAAGTTACGAAAAATTGCGTTTGTCCAAATTTCATCGAATACAATCTTTATGAGATGGATCGAAAGACAACTGGGGATCACTAATACAACTGTGTATCGGGTGGTAAAAACGTTTAAGAATCCCCAGACGACCGAGGTGCGGGCTGGAAGTGGAAGGCAGCTGATCCTGTGAAGGCCCGGAAGGTGTTGGATTATTTCCGCCAATTGCTTTAACCTACCCCGCCAATTTCCATCGTAAAATTTTGTTCCGACGAGTTGTAGAACTATTAAAGGCGCGTATTTTGATATATTAATTTTGCCGCTACCTTTAACCAATCAATAGTTATTGAAGTTTTTCTTATAAAACCATCCCAGATTCAAATGTAATTTTTTCAAGATATAGAGATAACATATCTCTAGTTTTCACACATGTTAAACAATATAAATTTTCCTTTGAAACAACGTCTTTATTTAATTTTTGTGTTTGCCCCAATCATAGAAATCAACATTTGAAAAAAGCGTATTTTTTGTAGAAAAACTTCAATAACTATTGATTGGTTCAAACTAGCGGCAAAATTTGTATTCAAAAGTACGCGTCTTCAAAAGTTATATAACTCGTCCCAACTTAACTTTACGGCGAGAATTGAAATAAAAAAGTTAGGGCAAAAAAACCATTTTTTTCTGGTACACCCTAAGTTGATGAGGGAAAATTGCTCTAAATCGGTCAATTTTTAAGCTACAAAAAAAATTATATATAAAAATTCCATGAAATTTTCTGCGTTACAACTTTGCGCAAGAGTGTAAACGTCTATTTCTGCAAATAAAAAAGTTAGTTTTTGTAATTCCATGAAAATGGGGACCACCCTAATTTTAATCAACATCACAAAATGGGTCTTAGTAATACAAACCATGTTGTAGAACATCACTTTGCTGTAAAGTTTCAAGTTTAGGCGCTGGGAGCATGTTTCCTCGTAAATTCGTGATCTGGACCATAGTGCAGTGTCACCAGCGACTGCGCAGATCATGATGGCCTCGATCACAAGTAAAGTGCGACAATTCGTTCGAAACGGCAAAATTTAATAACTTGTTATACATCGTTTGAAAGCTTAATAAATACCCTTTTGTTTGTTGTTTAGTTCTTGAATTATGATCAAATTCGAGAAATTTTGAGCACTCTGATGATCTGGGCAAGTTGTAGTCCTGCTGGAAAAACACCAGTGTGCTTTATTTCAACCAGAATGAATTCTGAAAACTAAGTTTTGATTTTATTAGCTGAAAATATTATGGATGCCATCATGACATTTCCGCAGGACATCGCCGCTTGCCTTTGGAATTTACGCCAGTCACGTTTGGAATTTATGTTTGAATCTTACGTCCCCTCTTTTTTTACAAATCAGATACGTCAGCTTGAACAAGTGCTCGAGATTTGTTAAGTTTTTTTCCTGAACTTAGTTCTCTCCAGAATCGCTTCGAAATTTTTTTGGAAGTATCTTCCTGAGCTTCTGAGAAGTCCTTTTCTTAACTACCGGAAAGTTGTCACCTGAACTTCGGAGAAGTTTGTTCCTGAAAATTTCTGAAAAATTTCTGCTTGAAGTACTAGGAAGTATCCTCTGCACTGCTGGACAGTATTTTCTTGTTTTTCTCAGAAGTATTTACCTGAACTTCTGGGAATTCCTGAGCTTCGAAAAAGCCCCATCCAGAAATTCTGGAATATTCGATTCTAAACTTCGGGAAAGCTCCCTAGCTCGTCTTGGTAGTAGAACTTATTGGCAGTGCCTTCTCTGGTAAGTTTCTTTCTTGAATTCTAAGAAGTTTTTTCCTGAATTTCTGATCAGTCCAATAATAAGATCCACGAAAATTGTATTGAAACATTGGCAATTTTTGGTTCAGAATTTCTAGGAAAATTCTTTGGAAATTTCTTCCTGAACTTCTGAAAAGACCAGTTCTGATCATTTGTTAAGTTTCCTCCTGAACTTTGAAAACTACTAGAAAGTACCTCGAATGCTTCTGATAAGTTTTTTTTATTGTTTTTGGAGAAGTTTTTCCCAATACTTTGAGAAATTCTCATTCAGAAATTCTCAATTTTCAAATGTTCGCTTCCAAATTTCAGAAAAGTTTAGAGCTTTTGGCAAGTTTCAACTAACCTTTAGAGAAGTTTCTCGCGGAACGTCCTGAGCATTGTGGAAGTATCGTCATAAGTTTTGTGGAGTTCTGTTTCTGAATTTCTGAGAAATAATAGGTAGTGCCCTGTTTGGTTACTATCTTCCTCAATTTCGTGGAAGTTTTTTCATACATTTTTGCGAAATTAAATCTTGAATTTCTGGGAACAACTCCAGACTCTCTGGAAAGTTCCAAAATTCTGGGACGTCTTCCTGCCAAAACTTCTTCCTGAAGCGCTGAGAAGTCTTCTCCTAATTTTCAGGAAAGCTTTCTCCTGAACTTCCAGAAAGTATGATCTTGAACTTTGCGGATGTTTGGTACTGATTGCTGGTGCGATATGACTACTGTGTGCGATTGAACTACTAAGAAATGCTCCATATACTTCTTAGAAGTTTTTGCCTGATATTGGTTAAAGTTTTTTTTTCCGTATAAGTCTTTTCCGGAACTTCTAGAACATATCATTCGGAAGCTTTGGAAAGTCTCCTTCTGATCTTTTGTGGATGTGCCCTAAATTCTGGATAGTTTCTTTCTATACTTCTAGGAATCTAGGAATAATTTCATAAACCACTTAACTGGAGGGTAAATTTTTAAATACCTAATCCCTTAACTGATGCGTTTAGAAATGCTTTAGAAAAAAATCAGAGTTCAAAGATTAATTTCAAGAGCTCATAATTTTTACTGTTGTTTTGAATCCGCGTGCGCCACCGATTGAGCTGAAGAGCCCTAGTCAAAAGTAATAGCACAGAGAACAGACATCCAAGCTAGAGTGCCCTCCGTGTGTAAATTCTGTAACTGTCATTTTAAAATTACAGCTTGTTTCCGTTAGTTTTGGTGAATCGTATGTTGATGGCGCCACTTGCCCGCCTCGAGATTTGATAGTCTGTCAATTTCAGTTTGGTGAAACCTAGTTTGTTTTTCCAATGGTTTGCTTTTGGAAAAATGTTCGAGCCTGGATGTCTGTTCTCTGTGCTATTACTGAGAACAAACTTTTTGTTATTCCGACTGAAGGCGGTGGTGGTCCTAATGAATTACCCCTACCCCTTCTGGTTAACATAAGTTTGACTGGTTCCATGCCACAAAGGTCTCTGGTGATGTCCACATTAACTTTAATCAGTTTGATAAGCCATTCGCACTGACGCTTATTTGTTTAGTTTTGAACAAGATTAGACTTTTTTTTCGTGCTTGAAGTAAATTGTATATCTCTTAACTCACCTGCAAAATAAAAAGATAATGGTTTAGTATATTTCTTACCTTGCTCAGCCAATTACCGCTAACCAATGCAAAACACGTTTTAAAACAAACTCTTACTCGACAAAATGTGACATATCAGTCACTTGATTCCGAACCATCGCACAGTGGGAAAAAAGTGCTCGAAACACGAAAGAATTCTATATCTCAGCTCGGAGTTGAACGATTTCTGTAAATGTTACCTTTACTTGAAGTAAAATTGAAGTAAGAAATCGAAGTAAAATTGAAGTAAGAAATCGAATGGACGTGGTTTCATTGGCCACACGGAACTGCTAAGGGAGCAAGTGAGCTCATTTTACCCTGGTTCCCCTAATATTTCCTTGTTGTCCGGGAATTTCTTTGCTCGGTGTAACTCATGATTAACAAAATGACGATTATCCTATGTAAAACTTTCAAGAAAATCGATCAAAGTAGGTTTCGTTCACCACACGGCTCTGTGAATGAAGATATGTTTGATTTTACCCTAATTCCCCTTATATTTTCAGGTTTTTCACAATTTTCTTTTGCCCAAACAAACTCCGGAACAAAAGTCTCGTGCCAAAACCAGGGCTCGAAAGCTGTACAGCTGCATTTTGGACAATGTCGATCAGTGCATTTTGATGGATGACGAAACATACGTTAAATAAGATTCAAGAACGCTACCGGGGCCGCAGTTTTATACTAAATCTGTTGGGGAACGTGTGCCAACCGCAGATACGACTGTCGCGATGGAGAAATTCGGTCAGAAGGTGCTCATTTGGCAAGCTATTTGCACATGTGGCTTGCGTTCTTCAATTTCTATACAAAAGGAACTATAAATGCTGAGATTTATCAAAAGGAATGTTTGAAGAACAGGTTGCCACCATTGTATAGCAAGCACCAGTCCCCCTCTCTTCAGGCCAGATTTGGCATCGGCAAATTACGCCAAATCCACTCTAGTGGAGAACAACATCAAGTTCGCAGAAAAAGACATCAACCCACCAAACTGTCCCCAGTTGCGACCGATCGAACGCTATTGGGCAATAGTCAAGCGTATATTTAAGAAGGATGGTACAGTGTCCCAAAACATGACCTGATTTTAAGAAAAATTGGGCAGCGGCATCCAGGAAGTGCACAAAGGTCACTGTGCAGAATTTGATGGCAGGTGTCAAATCAAAGGTACGGGCATTCTACAGAAATGAACATGATGACTAGTTTTTCCGTTTGGATCTTTTGTAAACATGTTAAGCTATAATAAACTGAAATAGTATGTTAATTTTAACCATGTTTTCATGCCTATTTTATTATTTGGAAGTTTATAACTACTTTTCGATACACTCCTTAGCCTTATTTTGTTGATCTTGAGAACCACCAAAGAAATTTCTGAATTACAAAAAAAAAATATTAGGAGAATCAGGGTAAAATGTGTCATATCTTCATTTTCAGAGTGGTGAAACTAACTCCAATCAAGTCTAGAGGAAATTTACATGGGACTACCCTTATTTTGTTGCTTTAGAAAAACACTGAACAAAAAATTTCTGAAAAAAAAACCGAAAATGTTTGGGGAATTAGGGTAAAATCAGCCATATCTTCCTTCACAGAGCCGTGTGGTGAATAAAACCAACTTGAACCGATTGGCCAAAAAATGTTAGACAGGACTAGCCTGTTGAAGTGGCGGACTTAGTCCGTGCTTTAACCTATTCCGCAGTGGGATGTTAGGCAAAAATGTCGTTGGTTCGAGTACCACTGTACACATGCCCTTTTCGCTCAATTTTCCTAAAACATCTGCTATGTTTCCGAGCCTGCCGCACACTAGCGGAACTATCAAAAACTTTCTCTTCATATCTTTCAATTCTAGCCAAAAACATTGTTGTTCACTCTTGGTGCCTCATGGTGATGAGCGAACATCTCCTTCAACATCAATAGAAAGATGTTTTAACAAGGTCTCGAAAGAAGGTGGTTTATAATCACTAAACCGTATAGAAACAGAGCCACAACAGTACTTGCTTCAATTTACACTGTTTGAAACCCTAAATTTCCCGAATAAACAATTCGAAATTACGAAGCAATTTCCGGAGAAAATTGAATAAACATAACTAAATCATAATTTAACTTTATCTTCGAAAGGCATTTGGGGTAAAGTTCTTCCTGCAACCAGCTATCGCACATGTTTTCAAATAGACCAATATTCGTTGATCGACTAAAACCATCTTACTCTTCCAGCATTTAATTCCGAAACACTTACTAGACCATTTCACATCGGTAAATCTAAAAACAGTAAATCGAGCAACTCGTTACCGAGGTGTCTGAAAAAAAACCGCCATTTAAGGGAATTCCTCCTCACACCGGAAGACTACAAACGATTTGATAAATAAGTAAGTTCAACCCGGAATGCCCTTGTTTATTTATCTCGAAACGGTTACACCGTTTGCCACAATAATGGTTGGATTATGAATTATTTCGAACGAAAAAAAAAGAAGCTAACCATACCAATAGCATCTCTGAAGCGCTCTGGAAGACGATGGATGAAATACCTTCGACGACGAGACGATGATTGATGGTAGAATTCCGCTGAAATTGATTTTAAAATAATATTTATTTTAGATTCTTGGCTTTATTTCTTCACTTGCTCACCACCTTCTGCTGTTCCTGTTTTCGAGGTTCAAGATGTTGCCACTGACGACGGCTGCTAATGCTAGCCTGCTTGACTTCCAGTGTTTCAAATCCAAACCGACTGCCGCCGTTGCCGCCGCCGCCAGCGCAGAGGAGGAGTGCGAAGTTTTCGCTGATGCGATGTTTATCTTGCGGATAAAGCGAGAATTTAAGCTGCAAATTGTTGTTTTTACCCGGGCGACGTGTCTGGGCTGCTCGGTGACCGACCGAACAACGCCAATGTAAATTGAGATTCCCAGCAGGAAGTCTTTTATCTTCTTTGTCAAAGTGTAATTTCTGCGAGCAGTGCGTTTGTGTAAATGGATTTTTGTCCTCTCGGATCAAGCGAACCAATGCAACGTGTTTGAGTGAGTGACTTGTTTGTTTACATTTGATCGCTCCCGGCGAATAAACAGACCACCGTCATCATCAGATCGTCGGGGTTCGCGCAAGGGGTGGGAGGGAAAAACGGAAAACAAACTAGCTGTCAGAAAGCCATTAGCCGTTGTCCGGTGTGGCCAAAGTGCACGGATCCCACAGGTGCCTGTGCAGTACTTTTTCCGGTGTGGTAGCGTTTATTAGCGAATTGGGATGGGATCAGGTCAACCGACAGCAACGCCAACGGAGAAGGTTCGGTTTTTCGTCGAGGTATAAATATTCATAAAATTTTAATTTGCTTCCTAAACGACACCAAAACCGAAAAGGACGCATTTTTGCGCCTATTTAGGAAACCGTATTTCCCGGAAAGGCGGGTAGGCGGATCGTAAAAAATTAAACAGCTTCAAGGGACCACCAGTTTTACGCTCGGTCCAATGCTCAGTTTTTAAAGGGATAAAAGCACCCGAACTGGTATGCTTGTCATCCTTGTCTGGATCGATGTTGACTGCAGCAAACGAAAGTGTCTTTTTGGCTAAATACTAAATGGATTAAAGCTGCTAAGGGAAACTTCCGAATAATATTGTCCAATCGATTTAGCTCGTCCGTGTCTCTCCGGCCGAGGCGCTTCTGTGGCCATGGGTCGTTAATCCGACGAGCAAATATTGTCCCGGAAAGGTAAATCCCAGCACCGAGCTTAAGGGATGGCAAAAACTATTAATTTTCACCTTATCTCTGTCCAGGGAAAACTGCTGGCCAAGGTGATAGCCTCTGACTGTATCTGCGTCGCCAGGAGACAGCACTGAGGGGGGTGATTGGGTGAATTTAACTGTACGCTCTTGTTCGTAAATTTTCTCTTGGTGGGAAATTGACAAGACTTACGGAAAGTTTATAGGCGCCCTGTGAAAGGAAATGGACACTCCTCTAGCTCGAGCTGGACTGTCGGATACCCCACCCAAACGCAGCAGCCAGCGTTGACCTTTCGAATTATCCAACCAGCAGGAACGGAGCGGGAAACTTTAACAACAGTGACACAAAGGAAACGGATAATATCGTAGACGAAAAGGAGCAAACTTCTTATCTGGCTGTCCCAATAAATTAGCTTTATTAAATTTCTTCCACCACCGAGGCCGGTTCGGGTCGGTTGATGAGGAAACATGCAAGCCAGGGCGGAAGAAGTATTGTGCTAACCTGCTTCCTCTTTGAGAGTTCAACCAGATAGAACACAAATCCATTTTTCTCGGATTATCCGAACCAACACAATAATGGCAAAGTGCTACGGGCGCAAAGTAAACCAGAGGAAAAGAAAAGAAACCAGGAACCGCAGTGCTCGAGTAAACATTCACCGTCAAGTGGGTAAACATCTTGGCTGGGGGTGTAGGTTATGTTCATCAAAAGGATTACATGCTCCGCAAACCAGCGCCGTTCGGTGAGCGTTGACACACGCGCCCGCGCTCCCATGTCCCCGATCCCATCGACCGCTTGAGTAATTCGCAGGCAAATCCTCTTGCGGTGTTCTGCGGGAGCTTTAATCTCTTTAATTGAATCCCTTCTGGATTCGGTGACGACGTGAGGATCCAGGATGAGCTAAGTGGGTTTTCAATCATGTTGGAGTGCCCCATGAAGGGGGTTTAGAATTTTTCAGTTCAAGTTCAATTTGATTGCATAGCAAATAATGCAACGGGTTTCGTTGAAAACTGTGAATGTTAGTACTGATTTTCAAAAAGGGGTGATGTATTTATGAAAAGATGTAACCTACGATCAAAATAAGCAGTTCAAAGCAACCGGAAGATGTTGATAGTTTATAGGGGACTGTTCATAAACCACGTAGACCAAAATTTGACACTTTCAACCCCCCCCTCCCCCATCGTAGACTTTCGTAGACTTTTTCCAACCCCCTCCCCTCCCCTTACAATCTACGTAGACTTTATCAAATGAATTTTTTTTTAATTTATGGAAAATGTTCTACAATATGGCTGTGGCTGTTTGAGGAACGGTTTATGAAATAAAACTCAAACAATCAGGTTATTCAGTTATTCATTTTTATTTTGTTTCATAAAAATACTGCATAAATAAAAAAAATAACAACAATCAATTATGCAAATGCTAAAGATGCCCACACCATGGCTGCTTGAACCAATAATTAAATTTCATCAGTGAAAGTTTCTGGTGGAATTGTCCTGAAGAAACCTTGGATGTCAAGTCCAATGATTTCGACAAAACGTAATTCTATCCATAGAACTTCCGTAGCTCCGTTCCCGACGACCTCACAAAGATTTTTTTCCTGGCGTTGCTACAGAATGTTGAGTGGCCTTATTTTCTTCTACGAAATATATGCCTTTGGATGCTTTTGCGTTGACCTGCGTTCACTTTTGTCGCAAAATGCAGTCCACAATAAAAGCATATGCAGCAATTTTTGTTTTCACTTTAGATATCAAGTTCAGTTTATTTTCTTTGAATGTTTTTCAAAGCAAGTTGACGTATTCCCAGACCTAATAATGTATTTTCTACTTTGCCCACAAGCGCTAAATCCTCTACTGAATGTTTGTCAAATGGGAGCAAGTTAACTATCAAATATTATCTCATTCACGTCTAAATAAAAATACTTAACGCCCTAGTAGCACACTTGTTGCAAATAAGTCAAAGTAACTGCAATGTGACTCAATTAAGTCACAATCAAGTTTCTGCAACCAATTATGACAGAGATGTGTTGCTTGGGGGGTTGACCTCATAAACTTACTATTGAGTTGGTACCATGCATTCGATCTATCGATGTTTTGAAAAACAAATAGAGAAACACAACCAACACGCTCAAATTACTGTCTCTTGCTATCCCTTTTTTCCTCTCGAAAAGATAATTAGAGACAGTAATTCTAGTGTTTAGCATTAAACTCCGTTCACATTGCAACCTACATAACGATCTTGATATCAAATGCCCCGCAAATTATATTTGGTGAAAGCTAAAGCCTGTCAACGTAAATTTCTGACACTTTTATTTCTGTGTAGATTTTGAATTATTTCACGAATCGCTAAAACGTTTTACTCATGTGACAGTTGAAACCCTCCACATTATTTCAATATGTTTACATTCTTGTTACATTCAGTAAAATGGCGTTGAATCAAGTGGACACGCATTTTTTACGAAAGGCAGCGAAATACGAATTTATCGGTAAGCGATCCTGCCAAGAAACTAAAATTCCCAAAAGTACCGTGTTATGTGTTTGCAAATCATTTGGCTAGCAGTTGACTGTAGATCGGAAGGTTGGAAGTGGAACAAATCGAAAAGTATGCACCCGATAAATGGACAAGAAGGTGGTAGCCATTATTGAGAAAAATCCCAATCTTTCTGTGCGAAATATGGCGGGGAAGGCAAAATCATATGTACAAAAATTGAAACAGGGGCGAGGACTGAAGCCGTACAAAGTGAAAAAGGCGCCCAACTGTGATGAATTGCAAAATTTCACTGCAAAAGGCGTGCTAAGGTGCTTGACACCATTTTTTTGCAAACATTTTCTCGTATCAAAATGGAAGAAGTATTTGATTTGACAGGCCATATGTAGTTGTGGTCGAAAATCTAAAAGTTTCGTCTCTACCGACACTATCAATAAGGATATGTACGAGAAAGAATGTCTGCAAAAGCGGTTGCTATTGTTTATCAGAAAGCACGACTTTCCAGTCTTTTTTGTCACTATGCGAAATCCGTTCTGAAATGGTATAAGGTATAGGTATTGGTATAGGTATAGGTATAGGTGAAATAAATTATCGGTATTATTGAATAATGTGTAAATTTTGTTTTGCTACTATTATTCTGGTGTCCGAAATTTAACTTAGACAGTCTTTAGATGTATAGATGCTAATTTGAAGATAGTCTATATCACGTAATATATGTTGTAGTGTGAACGGGATGTTATGCTCCATTATTTAATTAGCTTGTAACTTCTTGTAACTGGAACATGTTAGCATTTAAGATTAATCCAGCACTAAGATAACCTAGACTCATAGAATAAATAAATTAAATTTAGAACGCAACCAGTAACATCTAAAATGTGTACGTTTATTAGTATCTTTGATGTGTTGAAAATAAACACAATTTGATTTTAATTTCAAACATCGTTGTCACTATGCTTTAAAACATAGAATATGTAAGAAGGAAAGGAAGTTTATGTTTGCGGTTAAAATAAACTAATTTTATGTTTGGATTTACCTGTAATATGTTTATTATGACGGTATTTTTCTCTGCGTGGAGGGTATGAATATCCGTTTTGTAGATAGAAAAAAAATGTCTACATAGACTTTTGGTATATCCCCCCCTCCCCAATCGTAGACAAACGTAGACTTTTTCGAAACCCCCCCCCTCTTAATTGTCTACGTGGTTTATGAACAGCCCCTAGAGATAAGATAAAGCAATTGGGTACAGCTCAAACAAAATATCTGATTTTCAATG
Organism: Aedes japonicus; assembly: GCA_034211315.2. Lineage (NCBI taxonomy): Eukaryota > Metazoa > Arthropoda > Insecta > Diptera > Culicidae > Aedes > Aedes japonicus. The sequence continues at coordinate 17,030 of JASCZW010017536.1, read as the reverse complement.
TACTGTAAATATTGATGACTGCAAAACTGTATATTATTACCCACGAAGCAGCAACTTGCAATCAATATGGCTAGGAATGGCCGTATTTTGCTTAAAATATTTTAGGAAAGGTATGCATTTCCTCAGAATTTATGTGTTTTAGAAGTTACATTTTTATGGTTTATAACGTCCCATTTATTATATTAACCAGAAACTTACACTACTTTCTCGAGCTGTTATGTTTTGATCCAGATTCGTCGCTGATTGGTTGACTTTTTATACTCCTTGAAAACAAAATTCAGAGCGTACAATTCTCGAGTATATTTTCAAATAAGCGTATGTTATATGTTGTGTGAGTTTAGAAATCCGCCTGAAACTTTTCAAATCCAAACCATGTTATGATTAGGGAACACTTCTAAATGACACGTTTATAGAAGGTTTTTACCCATTCAGAAATGAATTTCAATTATATTTGAACACTAGCTGAACCCGGTGCGAGGCTTGCTACGCATGCAACTAAATCAATGAAAATTTAATAGAACTTTTTTTTCGGAATGAATTTGGTTAAAATATTTTCGTTTGCTAATGTGTGTAATTTCTGAAAATAAAACGAAGGTGTGTATTTTTTATTTAACCCTTGGATCGCTAGTTTCTACCATGGTTTTTCTATTTGTCTAAGAGCATTTCATAGACAAAACATTTATCTGCAAACTACGCCGTATCCTGTTAATTTGAACGTAATTTTCTCTTACATAACCTTAGATTAACTTGTTGTGCATTGTGTAGCACTGAGACTAATTCAAGCATTCCCTATTCTTCACTAAGAAGGGGTTCAAACTTCTATCAAAACATGCTGCTTACCTTAGAAATGCACATTTTACGATTTAGTTGCCCATATTTGGTTGAAATTTTTGTTTCATTTGCATAAAAGCCCCTCTCCTCCAGAGGGAAGAGGGATCTCAAACCACCATAGAAAAAAATCCTGCTTCCAAAAACCCCCACATGCCAAATTTGATTCCATTTGCTTGATTAATTCTCGAGTTATGCAGAAATTTGTGTTTCATTTGTATGAGAGCCCCTCTTGCTAGAGGCGAGAGCCATCATAAGAACTTTTCTCGGCCCCAAAAACCCCTGAATACATTTGCATATCAGTAGGGATAATTAGCATGTTTGGCTGAAATGTGTGATTCATTTGTATGAAAGCTTCCCTTTTCATAAGGAGGAGGGGTCTCGAATAACCATTAAAACATTTTCTGCCTCCAAAATCTCGCTCATTTCAAATTTGGTTCCATTTACTTGATAAGTTCTCGAGTTATGCAGAAACTTGATATTCATTTGCATGGGAACCCCCCTTTCTAGAGGCGAGAGGAAGCTCGAACCATTATGAAAACATGTTTCGCCTTCAAAAGCCTCCAAATACTAAATTTGCTTTCATTTGCTTAATTAGCTCTCGACTGATGCAGAAATTTGTGTTTTATTTGCATGGAACCCCCCCTCTTTTAGAAAGGAGAGAGGGGTTTCACGTCACATTAGAAACAATTATTACGTTCATCAGCCTTCACCTGCTAAATTTGGTTCGATTTGCTTGATTGGTTCTTGAGTTATGCAAAAATTTGTGTTTCAATTGTATGGTAGCCCGTCTTTACTGAGATGGGAGGGGTATCTTACTATCATACACAGAAAAAAATAATTAATTTTAACAAGCGCGTTAAATTTCCCCTCGTTGAATTCTAAGCCAACGGATGCGTAAACAACGAAATTGTTTGCAATTTTTTATTCCCACCCCTGAAAGAATGGAAAAAACTGCACTCAGATAGTTTCCGGAAGCAATAAAGGTTAGTGATTTTTTAAATTAGAAACACATCTTTTTTAAAGTTATAAAATGTCTGCAGTGCCCTGGTGACGGATGCCAGGAATTTGTACTTGGTTTTTTAGTAAAAATGAAAAGGTATGTGAAAGATTGGCACAACATGAACACAAGCGGTTAGAATATGCTTCCGATGAGATGTTCCAGTAGTTCTATTAATTGGACTTTCAAGCATTCCCAGCAACATGTAATTACAAATCATCCCAAGTTGCTAGCTATTCCACTGACGATGCAATGCAACAATTTGGCCCGATTTTGTAGAGCATAAAATGTGTAATTTAATTTCATCGATTTAATATTACTTATATTGAATATCATTAAATTCAATGTACTCATTTCTTTCTCAATTTTCTAAGATTTTCATGAACAATTCTAAAAATTGTATTTAATCGACTTTGATTTGATAGGTACTTTTTTTATTTTTAATAATCATTGTACAAAGGCTCAATCGAATTAACTTTACAGAGCCAAATTTTCATACTTTTATACATCATTTACCTTAAAACTAAAGTTAGGAGGGAAGAGCCGATTACTCGCGGCCCTCTCGAGGTTAATAGGAATTTAGAGTATGGTTTACATAACATATTAAATTTAAATTCTAAATTATCTAAACACTTATAACTATACAATTTATGGTTTTCTTTTGACTTGAACATTTTTTGAAAGAGAAAAAAAAAACACATACACATAAAAAAAAAACTTAAAGTAAACATACAGGTTAAACTAACTACAATCTAAGGCTAATGTTAGTCAAAAACACATAAATGAGTTTCATGTACTCCAAATCACGTACAGCCAAAATATCTCAAACTGGCACATTGGGTTGTCTACCTCGAGCCAGAAGGGAATCATAAAGACTCGATCTGAAACCATGATGCTCAGCACAAGACCAAATAACGTGATCTGCGTCCTGATAGCCTTGTCCACACTCACAGAGATTGCTGTCGCTCAGCCCAACCCGGTATAAATGAGAGTTCAAAGAATAATGATTCGACAAGAGGCGAGACATGACACGAATGAAGTCTCGACCCACATCCATCCCCCAAAACCAAGATTTCTTCGACACCTTTGGGATGATAGAATGTTGCCATCGCCCCAAATCTCCTTTACCCCATTTATGCTGCCAGCTGACGAGTGACTGTTGACGAAAAATAGTAAAAAATTCGTTGAAGGCGATTTGTCGATCATAAATATCGCCTTCCATAGCGCCCACCTTTGCTAGCGAGTCCGCTTTTTCATTGCCCGGAATTGAACAATGAGAAGGGACCCATACAAAGGTGATGATAAAATAACGCGAAGATAAAGCACTTAGAAGCTCCTGTATTTTCATGAGAAAATACGAGGAGTGCTTTACCGGCCTCAAGGAGTGAATAGCCTCTAAAGAACTGAGACTATGCGTGAAAATGAAGTACTGATCCGGTGTTTACGAAGCAACGATTTCTAGCGTAAAGTGTATTGCCGCTAATTCAGCGACATATACGGAACAAGGAGCATGAAGTTTACGATTGGCGCTATAAATTTCATTAAATATTCCAACGCCTGCTGACTCCTCGATCAATGATCCGTCAGTGAAGAACGATTTAGTGGAATCAACTTGGCCAAACTTTGCAGCAAATATCACAGGAGCCATCATAGGACGATGATGCTCTGGGATTCCATGAAGCTCCTGCTTCATGGATAAATCAAAATGAACCGAATTGTCGAAATCGGAGAAGCAAACACGATTGGAAATGTTCGGCGAAGGGCTGACATCCTGTGTGATGTACAAATGGTAAAAGGTCATGAAGCGGGTTTGAGGATTCAACTCAAGGAGCTTCTCAAAATGTTCGATTACCTGAGGGTTCATAACTTCACACCTGGTGAGGAGCCGGAGAGATAATTCTGTAAACCGATCCGAAAGTGGCAACATGCCAGCCAGCACTTCAAGACTCATGGTGTGAGTCGAGTGCATGCAACCTAACGCGATACGAAGACACCGATACTGAATACGTTCCAGTTTTATGATGTGCGACCGAGCCGCAGACTGAAAACAAAAACCGATAAAATCGTTTCCGGTACAACGTTAGAAGATCTTGTGGATGAGCTTCCCACCAGGTCCCGGTAATTGTGCAGAGAAAGTTGATCCTTGGCTGGCACTTTCGCTTCACATACTCAATATGGGATCTCCAGGTGCACTTTGAATCGAACCAGACCCCAAGATATTTAAAGGACATAGAATGAGTTATCGGCTTACCCCAAATTTGAAGCTTCGGTTGTGCTGGGTTATGCTTCCTAGAAAAAACTACCAACTCAGTTTTCTCCGTAGAGAATTCGATACCTAGCTCTAGAGCCCAAGTAGACAAATTGTCTAAGGTATCCTGTAAGGGTCCTTGCAGATCGACCCCATTGGGTCCCGTGACAGACACTACGCCTTCATCTGCAAGATGTCTCAACGTACAGTTGTCACCTAGACATTGCTGTCCTGAAATTCGACTGAGAGAAAATTAAGGCAGTAGACAAATTCGTGTATGTAGGCACACAAGAGGCTGGAAATCGTGCCTACTTTGGACTCCGATCGGAAAAAAGGTCACCGAATTACAAAGTTGACCATCTTCAAGGCATGAATTAGACCGGTAGTCCTCTACGGCCGCGAAACATGGACAATGCTTGTGGAGGACCAATGCGCTCTTCTTGTTTTTAATCGGATCGCGTCGGAAGAATGTCGGACAACAGCTCAGTTAAAACGATCCTCAATCACGACGAACAGGCTCGCAGCGATCAAGGTGAGTTGATCAAGTAGAAGACGACCTGCACACTTTCGCAGACTGCGTGGCTGGTGAAGTGCAGCCAAGGGCTGCATAGAATGCAGGCAACTTCGGTGTACAGCAAAGGTCACACCGACTTTAGCCTGACTGGTAAGGTAAAAGTATCATAAAGTTCGATTCAAAGTAAATCTGGGCGCACAGTTTAATAGACCACCGCGTTCCTACGGTGGGCTGAGCATGTCGTAAGAATTTCGGACGACAGCCCTGTGAAAATGGTTCTCGAAAACGAACCGACAGGGGCAAGAAGAAAAGGCGCGCAACGAGCAAGGAGGATCGATTAAGTAGAAGGCAACCTGCGGAACCTCCGCAGACAGCGAGGCTGGCTAGTGACAGCCATGGACTGAATAGAATGGAGACAACTTCTGTGTACAGCAGAGACCACGCCGGCCTTAGTCTGATTGGTAGGGTAAGGTAAGCGTCCCTGGTTTGACGTTTGACAGGAACTTGAGAAAAGAAAATTAATTGTGCACAAACATCTAGAGAATCCTTCGTGGTCGGCCTCAAAAATAGAAAAAGTTTTAAAATTCCCAAAGAATTACAATTCTAACCTTTCCACCGTGCGTATCATCCTTTCAAGAGAAGGATATAAGTCTTTTTCTCCCAATAAACATCCGAATCGCTCCCTGAAACAAAATGTTGTGGGCAAAAAGCGGGCACATTTACGAACGAGTTTTGTCGAAATTTGCTGTATTTTAATGGGTGACGAAACATACATAAACAAATCCCCGGACCATTTTTTTTTCTGGAAACTGGTCGTGAAGATGTCCCTTCCAGGTATTAATTTGTTTTTGTTGATAAGTTTGTTCGGAAACTAATGATTTTTCAAGAAATCTGCAGTTGTGGCCATAAAATCAAGGTTTTCATCACATCTCACACAACGACGTCGAAGGTTTACATTAAAGAGTGTCTGAAAAAGCGGATTCTACCCTTCATTCGGCAACACAAGACCAACGTTAGGTTTTGGCCGGACCTAGTCAGCTGCCACCACTCTAAGGAGGTACTAGAATGGTATGCTTCAAACAATGTTATTTTCGTCGCCAAAGAGATTAATCCTCCAGATTGCCCTGAGTTCAGACCATTCGAAAACTATTGGGCAAGTGTCAAGCGAAAACTACGAGGATGCGGTAAAGAAGTGACAAATGCACAACAAATGCGTTTAAAGTGGAATAATTTCGCTGGTACAGTGTCACCAGCGACTGTGCCGAGCATGATGGCATCGATCACAATTACAGTGCGACAGTTTGTTCGAAACGGTGAAATGTAATAACTTGTTATCAATCGTTTGAGAGCTTAATAAATATTCTCTTTTTGACGTTTTGATCAACCGTGTATGTTGTTTAATTCTTGCGTTATGATCACTTGAATGCGTCCAAATTTATTTTGAATCGGGCTTTAAAACTTTCGACGCATTTTCTAGTAAAGATCTACAGACAATAGTGCTAGCTAACATATTATGCTAATAGTATAACAAAGAAAGCCAAAATGATTCAATTATTAATACAAGAGAAAGTGAACAAAAAGATTCTCTCAATGTAAGATTCACCCCAATTAAACAACAAATATCTCTAGAATTAAGCCTTCCAATCATTACTGCATCCACTTCTTGGACGAAACCTAAATCCAGTAAATTTTCCCTCATTCATTGTACCCTTAATCCACAATTTCACTGTTCCCGTGCCTTCCCAAAAAACCGTGCTACTCCACGTGTACATCACTGTTGTGTTGACAAAACACACAAAACTTTTCCTCCTCTTCACTCTTGAGTGCAAAAGAAACCGAGAATTGTACGCTCCATTCGCCATTGTCACACCGATTCCCGTCTGCTTCTGACTGTAGTGGCACACACTGCTCAAACGACTCCGGCCAGTCCCTAGGCCACAGATAAATCCGTTGGGCCGTCGTCTGCTGTGTTTGTGAGCTGTGAAGCAAAACTCTGCTCGAAACATATGTCACCAAAGAGGATGGAAACTTCATTTTTTTTTCTCGCTTCTATCTCTTGTGTTCTGTCATCTGTTGGGAAATATTTTTTGCTCAATTTTCTCGGTACAGCCGTCTTTTTTTTTTTGCGCCAGCTTATTTGTCCTACTCCCACACATTCCTACGGCATCGGCTCCAAATGCCGACGACACATGGTTTTGATTTGTATGGGATGAGATGTGCGGCTTTAAACTTGTCATCATCACAAGTACACTTGAGCATTTTGAGAATTCGATCTGTCGTCGCCGTTGTCAGCGCAGCCTTAGTCGTATTTTTTGGTGTATTTAACATTTCCTTTTCATAGACGAATAATTTCGGGTCCTCTGTCTATGTCTGCGCGCCTTGAGGCAGGATATAAATCATCATCTTTATCCTATGAAAGCTCCCAGGCGAATTTTTCAACAAGTTGAAACCGGATTGGCCGCCTATTTTGTGTTGCCACAGGAAGCGGAAAACCCTGATTGCTTCCGCTAAGGCTGCGGCAACAGCAGTTTATCGACCTTATTTATTAATTTGGACCGTCCCCACACTAGTTCAACCGGTTTGGACAGTTTAGTCACGTTTTCACTTTCGAGAAAAGGGAATCCAGTCAGTCAGAAAGAAAACTAGGACACGACGACGAGTCCTCAGTTCTCGGAATTGACGACTCATAAAAATGAGAGTGATACTAGATAAGGCACGAACTAAGCGGGAAAAAATAAATTTCCAAACGATGGCGCACACACCCACACCAACATATGGGTAGCAGAGAGGGCGGGCACGTGCTCCACGAGATGCGACGGAAGATGTGGCAGCAGCGATTCGACAGCTTGCGACAGCTTTGTTGACAGATGCAGAACTGGTGGATTCCCGGGGTGTTTTGGGGTTCGAGAAGGGAGGGAAAATGTTTTGCCAATACTTCCGGAATGCGGTGGTGGGTTTATTAACTTTTTCGGTAGTGTTATCGCATTTTCATGCTGCGACAAGGGAGAATGGGGGGTTAAAACGGGCATTCTAAAGCAAATGGTAAAAAAGGAAAGAAAAACAAACAAAATGAGCGACGACGAGTTCTTTTGATTTAATGAAGCCGCAAAAAATATCTCGTGAAATCGTTGGGAGCAAACTCATCCGTGATGCCACTGATTTATGAAACTGAATATGTGAGGCTTGTTCACGACAAAATATGGACACTCCTAAATATGCATATCTCTGGAAATACTTCATCAACGCGTGAAATATTTCGCAGAATGAGGAACGGAGGTCTGTTCATTGTGTGAAATCAACTTTTTGTGATACTACAAACTTTTAGATCGAAGGTGGCGTGCGAAAAGCAATTGTGTTCAGTCGCAATGACAATCCGAATCTGTCAGTATGAAAACTTTCAGAAAAACGTGGTTTTCCTGCAAGCACTGTCCATAACGCTCTTAAATCTTTCGATAAACGTTTGAAAACAGTCAGGAAGGCTGGGAGCGGAACAAAAACGGATCTCATGAACCATCAGAAGGACGCGAAGGAGAAGCAAATATTGCAGAAGAGACCAGATCTTTCGGTACGTACTGTGGCTAGAAAAATTAAAATGACACCAACTTTCGTGCATACATCCAAGCACCGGCACCGGTGATAACCGAACCGTAATGATAAACAGAATGTGACGGCTAAAACCCGGCCTCACAAGTTGTATCGCGAATATTTGAGGAAGTTTTCCTGCGTGGTAATGGACGATAAAACTTATGTGCTGGAAGACTTTAAGAAGCTTCCCAGAATGTCTTATTATGCTGCCATGCAACGGAACGGCGTAGAGGAGCATTTTCGTATGAATAAAAAGGTCAAGTTTCCCAAAAAATATTTGGTTTGGCAGGCAATAAGCAGCTGTGGCCGAGCAAACCAAAGCATCATCACTACCGAAACGGTAAACAAAAAAATATACCGTGAAGAATGCCTGAAGAAGCGATTGTTACCAATTCTACGCAGCCATGACGCTCCTTCGCTATTCTGGCCTGATTTCGAATCTTGTCAGTACGCCAAAGATGTTTTAGAATAGTATATAGCGAACGAAGTCCATGTAGTACCGTAAGAGGCAAATCCACCTAACTACCCGGAGTTGCGTTCAATCGAGCGGTATTAGGCTCTCGTGAAGAGAGAACTTTCTCAATGTAAACAACAAGCTACAACTATAGAAAACTTTCGAAAATCTTGGACAAAAGCACCTAAATCGGATGCACAGAAGTCTGCACAGACCCAAATGGATGGAGTAAACTCCAACAAGACCCTAAAGTCTGGTAAACTTCACTCCTGCGCTAAGTGTATCAATGGTGCAACACGCTGATAAGCTCGGAAGTTTTCTACGAGTCCAAGACGTGCACAATACTCGAGAAGAATCTACAACCACTTGGAGCTTATGTCGAAACGGCGTAAGGAGAGGAAGAATGGAGTTAGCTTCGAGCATCGACTGTGAACGGATGTGTCGATGCTTCATTGCGCATTATTTTGTTATCGAGCATGGCGCGTTTTGTATTGTTTCGGTTATCCTTTGTCCGGCGGCATGAGTTTACAAACGATTATGAGTGATCAATTTGATCACATGTCGCGCGGTGCGATCCTGAATGGACATTGCACCAGCAATAGCCGAATTTTAATTTTTGGGCAAAATTTAGGCATGCACTACTTCATATGTGATATTTTATAGCATCTTTTTAAGAACACTTCGATACAAGATGGTCGCCCAATCGACATTAGCTCCGATAGAGATAAATTTCTTATGTATTTTGGATGGTCTGCCAAAATACAACCGTAGTTTTTAATAGTTTGTGATTTGCTTTTAAATATCTTTGTTTAGTCGAGAGTTTACTCGTGGGAATCTTCCACAGTTTATGCAAAGTAAACGAATAATTATAATGAAAAATCATCATCATAGACAGCGCAAGTAATCTGTGATGATGTGTAAACAAGCTGACCTATGGCGAACGTGAAAGATACGTCAACGATAAATACAATTTCAAAGTTACACGACACTGAAGAAGTCTGCACATTGTAGACGAAATACGCGTATCTGTCAAGATAACAAATTGAATATCCCAAGATAATCTGATAATGACTGATGACCGTACAGAAGATTAACTAAAAGTCGAGTTATTAGTACGAGACACTGAAGAAGTCTGCACATTGTAGACGAAATACGCGTATCTGTCAAGATAAGCAAAGGTTGTTGAAATTAAATGGAAAATACAAATTTTTCTTCTAATTTCTAGTAATTAAATGTGTTTGAAATATCACTTAGGTTATAAAGCTACTGTAATGACTGTAGATCCTAGCTTCTGAACTCAAGGGCAGATTTGGTGACCTAGAACATCCAAGAAATCTTAATCTATCTGTTTTCCTTTCAAAATACTCACTTAAATTGTTCAAATACTTTGTTTGGTCCAGAAAGCTACAGTCACAGCTGTAGATTCTCAGTTTTGAATTCTAGGATAATTTGGATATCCTAGAAGACAATCTCATAAGGCTTTGTGCACAAATTACGTAACGCAAAAACCGGGATTTTGGACCCCTTCCCCCCCCCCCCTATGTAACAATAAGTAACGCGTGCCCAGACTCCCCCCTTTAATTACGTAACGCTCACGGACCCCCCACCCCCTATTTCTCAATTGTGATAAAATCATCACAAAAACTGTTATTGTTGTTGTTTTTATGTTTAATTCTAATATACTTGAAATTAGTAAAGATTGCAAACATTTTTCAATTATTTTGATTTAAGTATCTTAATGCTAAACATTGCACGCATTGTACTGCATTTACTTAGGTTAATGGATGTTCTTAAAACTGTCACAAATATTAGTTCAACAAGTTTATTCAAATGTCTTTAAATTATTTAAAATATCACAGAAAAATTGTTATTCATATCACTTAAATCGACAGTATTCTATGCAAAGCATAATATTGATCTATTGCAATTATTGTAATCTAATAATTATTAATTATATATTTTAAACATGTACTATTCAGAGTTTTCCTTTTGATCCGGGCAGTGCATGAATAAGGGCGCGCTATGTACGACTAATTCATGACGACAGAAACATAGACGCAGCAACAAGTTCATTTGATGTAGGCTACACGCAGAGGAATATTGGGTGATTGAACGCAATGATTAGAATCAACATTTCTTGTGTATTAAATCAAACCACACAGATCTATGGATTTATGGAAAATTGCGCCAATTGGTGATGCAAAAAGTCACAAAATAGGTTTCGTTTAGTAGATCACATTTAAATAGTACACTGAAAATTAATTTTTGTTTATATTACGATCGAAGGTAGCACTAACAAATCTATTCGTTGTTTTCTGCAACAAAACTGATTTGTACTTTCTACGAAGCTTCCTTCGTATCAACTGTCAAAAACACAAAGCATTTGTTGAGTCAAAAAGAACATTCGTTTATTCTACGAAAACAATACAAATAGTTACGAGTAATTTGTTACCAATAAAAAAGAAATGGCTCTTGGGTGGTTGCATGAACGACTGACAGTTCTACTTTATCGGCTCAAAATATATTTGAAAAAAAAAAGGGAACCACGAGGAGTTATTCTGCTCTTCACGAAATTAATGTTGTGCATTGTACAAAAGAGGAGTAATGATAGCGTTTTGTTAGAAGACATGCAATATGAATGTTTCATATAATTTACGAGACATTTGCTCTATGTGCACAATCCGTGTTTACGAAACGACTAATTTACGAAAATTAATTTTCAGTGTACGTCTCCATTTATCAATGCTTTAGAATTTGCTCGGAAATCAAAAGGTAGACTAAATCCGTTTTTCTTAATATTTCAGATGCACAACTTGGCCATAAATGTGTTTCTATTATGGCCGCTCCAATTAGAAACACATGCAATTGGCCATGAAAAGAACCAAAATTTAAAACTATGGTGATAATTGGTGCAGTATACTAGTTATGGCAAACGTCATTAATAATACAAAAACAAATTTTTGGCTCAGTTTCGAATTTTTTTCTTCAAAATATAGATTGAAACCTTTCGTTTGACGGTTTGAAAGTGGGGTTTGCCCAGAATTTTTGAACATAGTTCTCAACCCTTTTCTACTTGATGTAGAAGGAGATGTTTGCTCATCACCATGAGTCACCAAGAGTGGACAGTGGTGTTTGCTAGAATGAAAGATATGAAGAGAAAGTGTTGAAAGTTCCGTCAGTGTACGGTAGGTTGGAAATAGAATAAAAGTATTGAAAAATGACCGAAAGGGCAAGGGTAAAGTAGTACTCGAACCAAGGACGTTACTATTGCCTAACATCCCAAGGCGGGGTAGGTCAAGGTACGGATGAATCCGACCTCAACAAGCTTTTCTACTTGCTACTTGATACTTTGCATGGCACTCAGAAAAATTAATTGATGAAAATTGGTTATTCACTTTTAATTTTTTTTACAAATTGGTTATATTGTTACGTAACGATTTTAAAACCCCCCCTCCCCCATATGTCACAATAAGTAACGGTTGATCAACACCCCCCCCCCCCCTTTATGCGTTTCGTAATTTGTGCACAAAGCCTAATGTCTGTTGGTTCGAGATATTCAATCCATATGTTTTAATACACAGCGTAGCTTTGAATAGCCCAGAAAGCTTTTGTTGTAACTGTAGGTTCTATGTTCTGATCTCAAGTATAGTTTGGATGACCCAGAACATGTCATATTGCTTTGTAATGTGTGTTGAACTTTAAGAAAATTAATTGAATATGTATTGTTACTTTATATTGCTTTAAAATTACTGTTACAATTGTAAATCTGAAGTTCTGAACACCAGGACAGTTTGGATTACCTAGAGGATCGGAAAGTTATACAGGGTGTTCGGTTCCTTGGTGCAAATATTTTAAGTGGCGATAGAAGATTATATTTGAAGAAAAAAAATGTTCTACGCATATGATCAAATCTCAAAAATCACTGAGTTATTAAACTTTTTCTGTTTTGGTCTATGCTTGCCAGAAATTGGCTCTAACTCTAAAACTATGCCATCAAACACAAAACTGTTACTTTCATCGGATAGTTTGGTAAATTTCCAATTTAATAGCGTCCTTTTTACTTTCAGTAAGTTGCATTTAGACACATTTCAGGGATAAACGAATCTAAAACTTTTGTTTTTCTACGGATTTTCCCTTATTATTTCAAAAAATACGTAATAAAGTTTATTGTTTTGTCTAACCAAAAGATGCCTCTCAAACCGCTCTACAACTCTCTTTTTGACACCAACTTTCTATCTTGTTTAGTTTTGTCGCAAATTTGTACTAAACACATCTGGTTGGGTCGTTAATCAACGGTTGCGTAAAACACGAATTCAACCCACCGTGCGTTGCTGTTGACGTCTGTTTGCAGCGCGCATAGCACATTTGATCGCCACGTGGAGTGACGGTATGAAAGAAGAAAAATCTAAACAGAAATTTACAGCTGGCAGAAAACAAACATGTATTCTCCAGAAGAGCTGGCGGATATTCATCTCTGTTACGGTTTTGCCAACTGTGTGGCAACGAGAGCCCAACAAGAATATGGACGCAGATTTCCCAACCGTCGACTGCCAAACGCAAGTATGTAAAAATAATACAAGTGTGTAAGATGTTTAGTTTGTAAACATTACGTTGAGACAGGAACCTTCACGTCTACACACCGTCGGTTCCGGAATGGAACGTTATTTTGGACTGCAACTCAAGCCGACCAGCCCCGCCGGTCGCTGACGCCGGCCATGGAGGAGAGAATTTTAAGAACTGTGAGAAACGATCCCAAAACCAGTACAAGGCGAGTTGCAGCTCAGTTACCGGTCTCTCACTGGAGCGTATGGAACGTTTTAAACAAAGAGAATATGCATCCGTTTCATACGCTGCAAGTTCAGGAGCTTCTGGAAAGAGATAAACCACTCCGGCTTGAGTTCAGCAGGATTATGACAGCGAAAAGGGATGAGGATGCATTTTTCTCGAAAAGCATCCTTTGGACGGACGAGTGCACCTTTACCCGTGCAGGATACTTCAATACCCACAATGACCACACGTGGGCAATTGAAAACCCAAGAGTGGTCAAAGAAACAAGAACACAGTACCGGTTTTCCGTTAATGTATGGGCCGGTATAATTGACCGACAGCTCATCGGGCCGTACATTATCGAAGGTTCGCTAAACAGTGTGAAGTATTTGGAATTTTTAGAGAACGAGCTTCCAATCTTGCTGGAGGATGTCCCACTTGCTGTGAGACGGCGCTTGGTGTTTCAACAGGACGGAGCCCCACCTCATTCCACAAATGCGGTAAGACATTTTCTGAACGCCAACTATCGGGAACCGTGGATTGGACGGAATGGGCCGATTCCCTGGCCCCCAAGGAGTCCGGATTTGACTCCCATGGACTTCTTTTTATGGGGGTGCATGAAGGAAGAGGTGTATTCGGCGACAATCAATACTTGCGAACAGCTAATTGACCGAATTTTTATTGCTGCCCGAAAGATACAAGAAAATGAATAATATTAACCTTGTGGAAGAGACCGGAAGGAGGATCATGTACTGCATCCAAGAAAATGGAGGACACATTGAGCAACTATTGAAATAAATTTATGAAAGAAACGAAGATCAGTGTTTTAATTTGAATAATCATTGGAAAATACCTAATTAGTTCAATGAACAAGTTCAATGTACAATGGTATCGAGAAAAAAGGACATTTTCAATTTTCATCATGCGTTCAATTGAACCGTCCGCAGCATTGTTTTTTTTGTCACACTTTTCATACCGTCACTCCACGTGGCGATCAAGTGTGCTATGCGCGCTGCAAACAGACGTCAACAGCAACGCACGGTGGGTTGAATTCGTGTTTTACGCAACCGTTGATTAATGACCCAACCAGATGTGTTTAGTACAAATTTGCGACAAAACTAAACAAGATAGAAAGTTGGTGTCAAAAAGAGAGTTGTAGAGCGGTTTGAGAGGCATCTTTTGGTTAGACAAAACAATAAACTTTATTACGTATTTTTTGAAATAATAAGGGAGAATCCGCAGAAAAACAAAAGTTTTAGATTCGTTTATCCCTGAAATGTGTCTAAATGCAACTTACAGAAAGTAAAAAGGACGCTTTTAAGTTGGAAATTTACCAAACTATCCAATAAAGGTAACAGTTTTTGTTTGATGGCATGGTTTTAGAGTTAGAGCCAATTTCTGGCTAGCATAGACCAAAACAGAAAAAGTTTAATAACTTCGTGGTTTTTGAGATTTGATCATATGCGTAGAACATTTTTTTCTTCAAATATGATCTTCTATCGCTCCTTAAAATATTTGCACTAAGGAACCGAACACCCTGTATAATGTTGACTGCTGACCTACCAAAAGATTCATTGAATATGTTTGAATACATTTAGCTACCTTTTACCCTAAAAAGCTACTTCTACTGCTGTAGATCTTATGTTTTGAACTCAAGGACAGGATCACCCTTATCATCCCAGTTTATCTCGTAATGTTTCTTTACGTTCTAAAATATTCTCTGAATATGGTTGAATACGTTAGTCCGAGTACCTACAACAGCTTCGAGCGTAAAACCCGCAACCATATACACATTATACACAGCTGCAGAATACAACAGCAGAGCACGAAAGCTGATCCAAATGTAGGCCAAGGTCATTTTCAGTAAACAAAATCGAAGAACAATCGGAGCAGCAGTATAGGAAATTTTGTGTTTGTAGTTGAAGTAACCGGGAGAGTAGGATAGGCTAGATGAAATAATTATTTCATGGCGGCCGGCTTATGTTAGAGCGAGATGAAGATTGTTTATCGACGAATTCACTTTGCATAGGCATCCCTACACTCCACCAGCTGCAAGAGAGATTCTCTCTCTTGTTTGTTCTTGCTATCTCTTACACACAGCTATTGTTCGTCCAATTGCTAACGATCGAGTCAGCTGTTTGTACCACATTGGAATAGGAATAAAGAAACAGATTCAGTTATTTTGTATAGCCCAAAAAACTATAGTTATTATTGTAGATCTTAAGTTCTGAACTTAAGTACAGTTTTGATGACCTATAACATCACAAAATTATCAAATAATGACTGTTGGCTTTCTAAAAGGTTGCTTTCAATATGTTTTAATGGATGTCATAATGTTATATAGCCCTAAAAGCTACTGTTACAACTGTAGTTCTGATGTTCAAAACTCAAGAGTTTTCTGGATAACCGAGAACTTCCCAGAAAGATATTTAACGTCTATCACCAACAAATGTAATAATACGTATGCACGTGTACCATATTCTAAAACAGCGCTTAATACCTTCTTCAATATTCAGGATTTTCTAGGTCGCCAATGAGACCTTAGACCCATGTGTTTTTTTATATTTTCCAGGCAGAAAAAATGATGTAGAATAAATTTGCCGAAGACAGTGTACACATGTTATTCAGTCTGGAATTTTATGTAGCCATTTTCTTTTTGGACTAGGCTTAAAATTTATGAAATTTTCAATAGTATGTAGCCTGAATCAATATTGTTCTCTTCTGAAATTAATGCGTACAAATATTTCTAATCGATTGGTGCAAACATTTTGAAAATATTTTGAAAAATGACTGAGATCTCTAAATCTGGCCACTTTTCGTGACGGTCGCAATGCGATTTGTTTTTAAATTGTACCCCAGTATACAAAACAAAGACGTAGTCCTACGTCAAAAACATTCATCAGAATGAATGTCACCACAAAACATCGTGACTAGCATTTGAAAAGGGACGAAATGAATAATTATTTTCATTTTCTTGAAATTGCAATAATTCGAGATCGGTTGGACCAATCGTTTTTTATGAAGACATTTGTTAATTTTGGTATTATTTAATTATAACATCATTAGAAAAGATAAATAAAGTTAAGATATTTAAGAAATATCTGTTCAACTTCAACGATTAATTGAAACAAAATCGGTGAGATTCTTTATTAGTTACTCTTAAACTAGATTTTAGAACATTTTTATTTACTTTGGTTATTAAAATATAGTAAATATTTGGTTATGGTTCGATCGAAAGAAAATAATGATTTAATAATATTATTAGTGTTTTTTTAAACAAGAAAATGAAATAAATCGGAGAGGAAATTTTTTGGAAAAAATAAAATAAAATTATTTTTTAAATGGTTTTGCTGAGTTTTTATCTCTCAGTGTAATGTTTCTTTTCTTTAAAAACAGCTCATTTCTTATATCTTTCCTTTTAATTTTAATCAGATTAGCAGTTCTAAAGTAATTATTTTTGAAAACTATAAGTCTCGTTTCTACGCGTCCTTTCAAAAAGTAACTCTTGAGCATGAGCATGATGGACCGCCTGAGGTTGCTAACATACATCTCCAATGTGTTAAACCTGGTGATCTCAAACTAAGGCAATACCGGCGCCGGGCCCGCCTGAATGCAGGTCAAGAAAGGAAAGGGT